>APFE030785746.1:222261-274075 GCA_000404065.3 Pinus taeda
AAAAAATTAAAACAAAAATTCCTAGGCAAAAGGCTGGCAGGCTTTAAAGCAGGATGCTACTAAAAATCTACTGGGAAGAAATCTATAAAATAAAACCACATAGGAATCAAAGAAATTATTGATTCATGATGGAAAGAGATCTTAGCTCAGAGGAAAATATTGGATATACTTCATGGTTGGGTGGAATGTGCTCTATTTCTGGATATTCCCCAAGAGTTGGTTTATGATGAGATGAAATTATGTTTCTTAATTTATGTTTAATACCAAGTTAATTATTGCTAGGAGGTGTTAGATTATTAGAGAAATGAGTAATTGTGATTATGAATTTATTGAATAGAAATAATGTTTCAATTTGTATCCAAAACTTACTATGAATATCTATGAAACTGCTTCATGATATTAAATTGTTGGGCGCAGGCATAAAATATTATATAGATATAATAATTTTGCAAATATAATTATCTATTCTCCAAAGATTATGGGTTAGTTCAATATACAATTATTATTGGTATAAATAAGAGACAAAATCATTAATCAAGAACCGTAGGCAGTTGGTGTGAAATTGGAATGGATTGTATACACAGTGGTTAAATGTATGCCTTGATCTATGAATATGCCAACGGAATTAATAAAATAATTTAGATATAATCCTAATACAAAACATATATATTTTGACCATTGATTTTAATTGCATATGGGTTGGCATGTTAGCCTAGCAAATGCATTTAGATCTAGACCAATCAAGATAATATAGGTTGTATGTTATCTAGTTGATGCATAGAAACAAAAGAGGAAACATGTAAGGGCATGTAAGAATGTATGCATTAAAAGGGAGATGATCAATAAGAAGCATGGTGTATTTACAAAAATTGATACATGTACTTAGGTAGAGATTATATTCAAGATTTTGGGTAAAGTTTTTTATATCGATAAAGACCTTTAGAAAGAGAAATGAGAAATACAAAGTGGTTTGTATCCGTACATTAATAATAGACCATGTTTGCAAGTCTAGCTAAATGATTTGATTAACAAGGAACCTATAATACAATAGTATGAATTTATGGAAACAATATGTTTTCGTTCTTATTAGGGGGTAGTTAGAGAAGTAGGTTGAATTTTTATTCTTCCTGTAAATCATCATTACTGGTATTTAGCCTATAACTTGGGAACAAAATGAAAGGTGTGATAACAAGGATTGCATAGAAATAATAAATTAAGACAAAAGTTAGTTGTAAAGGAATACTGATTTCAATAATAGGAGAAAAAAATACATTTAGTGAAATTGAGACATCCTTCAATAAAGATAAGATAAGGGAGATCAAATGATCCAATAAGAAAAGTATGAGTACCATGCTCACATAATATTATGAGAATATTATTATCAAAATTAATATGAAATAGTTCGTAGCCCTATATTCAAATATTCCTAGAGAAATTGTGTAATGTATAAGAATTATATAACAAGTAAGATAAAACAATTGAATGAATGTACACACACACATATATATGGAACAAAATAATATATTAGTATGGATATACATTGTCAAATAACGACCTAAGGAAGTAACCAAGTAATTCGACCCAAGAAAGTAACCAAGTTGATATGTCCATAAATGTAGTAACAATTGACTTTCCAAATAGTTATGGAACAAAATAAAATTATAAAGATAATTACATTGAAAGGGGGACAATTATTTCATAACAACAATCTTCTATGAGATAACTAAAAAGAATATAACCAGGAAAGTATACATAGTGACCTCATGTTGAGAGCCATACCTGCAACTACAAAGTATATTTGGAGTTAGGAACCATCAACAGAAGGAAACACAAGGAAATTGTAGCATGTAAATAGAAAGGAAAGAAGTAGGTATTACCTATTAAGAACCCAATTTGGTCATTGCTCCAACCATGTGAACAATCAAACACAAAAATTTATCTTGGTAATTTTATACGAATATTTACATAGTATACATAGAAGAAACATGAACTAGAAATAATTCCACCGAGGGTTAGCTAGAAAACCAAAGTGCAATTCTCAAAATTCCAATACAACAGAATAATGGTAAACCCTTAAATAGGGCAAATGTAGCCTCTGGAGTGTAAACCCTTAACCCCAAAAATAATCACTGAGAACCCTCACTATAGAAGGTATGGGTTGACAGAAGTCGGGTTAAATGGAAAAAGGAAGCTTTCTGGAACTTTCTCTTTAATGAAAAGGGTTCGATGGGAAAAGAGATTTTACCCATGATTTAGCAAGGGCAAATTTAAGAAGCCACATTCACCAAGAAAAGAATATAACTCTAAAACTAAAAAGAAGATTTATGAGAACCTAATTAAGGAAAAATCCCAATCTATAAATCTAGACAAGAAATTGGTTAGTTATTCTACCTATAGTGGTTTTCAATATTTTCCTCTATAATATGGTAAGAAACCATAGGACTAAATTGGAGATTTGAAACCCTCCATTCTACAAGAACTAGTATCGAAATTACCATGAAAATACTGAGCACTCTCTAGACTTGTGCACCATACAAATTAGTTAGATATAATCATAGATAGACAGCAAAATTTTCCACGAATCTACACCATTGAAACAAGAACACGTAACTATTTTACTTGGGCGAGTCCTCCAACCTTTTCCTGAAGGGAAGACGACATACGTCCATGCCCAGGAAATGGCAGAGGAAATAATGGGAAAGGGCCATAAAAAAATTAAACATGAACTATTAGAACCATAAAAACATGCAATAAAACACTATGTCGAACAAAAAAATAATAATAATTGAGTGAGTGGGATAAAGTTAGGGTATTCTATTAGGTTTGAGGTAATGCAATCTCAACACTTCAATGAACACAGATGAATCTCAATTGTTAGATTGATTAATTACAAGGGTCAAGTGATAATCACATGGGCATAGTTGCATGGACTATGGCTAGATGTGCCTAGTGGTCATCACATGCCAAAACACAAGTTAAAAGACACCTAAATTATCCCCCTTGAGTGCCATAATACACTAATTCAAATTTTAAATGAACCATGAAAAATTAAAAGGATACAAGTACACAATATCAAGTGAGTTAGACCATAATGGTTATGTGGTATGTTGCTTTGAGACTTGGACATAATGCTAGTTCAATATGTGTGGTATGGATTATTAATTTTGAAAGGAATATCTTAATTGACAAAATATGTATCTATAATAAAATTGATACAATAGAAGATAAGTATAAAAATGTAGACCATGAAGGTTAGAATAAAAACCAAATATAAAACGAGTGGATTAAATATACAAATCCATGTTGAAAAAGAGTATAGCCATCATTGAAGTCATGTGCAAATTGATAATAGAATATTTGATATTTGGAATCCTATGAATCAACAAAATATAATAAGAAGAAAAAAAACTATGTGAGAATTAGATATGTTACAAAAATGTTGGATATTGGAATAATTTAGGAAAGAAAAGCCCCTACATTTGATAGAGAGGTAAAGAAGGCTGAGGAAGTAGAATATTAGATGTTGGGGATGAAGAGGTACTTCAGGGTACACGAATACTCTAAGAACATGAAGGCTAGAGTGGCTATCTTCAGTTTTAAAGGGAAATCTAAAATGTGAGGGGATTACTTGAAGAATGTTAACACATCAAGGAGAAAGAGTTTTGATGGAGAAGGTTTGAGAAATACTATTGGGAGAAGTACCTATTTGAAATATATTATGATAGAAAGGATAAGGAATTATATGAACACAAGTTGGGTAAATTGACACCCAAAGAGTACACAAATAGGTTCTTTGAATTACTGAGGTATGTACCTTAGATGAAGGATGAGAAGAATAAGATCTAGAGTTATCTTTGTGGATTGCCATATGCATACCAGGAGAAAATAGAATTTGATGAGAAAATACATTGGAGGATGCCATTCGAAAGATAAATCATCACTATGAACACTCCAAGCATAATAATAAGGTCCAAAATGATTGGAAGAATAAATATAAGGGAAGTTTCAAAGGAAAAGGGTAAAATACCTCAGGGTACAAGCAAGGGAGAAGGAAAGATGGATTCAATATGTTTTCCAAAAACAAATATCAGGAAAAATACGCAATAATCAGTAAAAATGAATCCCCAAACATATCAAGAGAAGGTATTGAGGGATCTAAGAAAGGACTTGTATAATACTAGACTTGTGAAGAAAACCAACTACGAAGGAATTTCCCTTAGGAGCAATGGACTAGAAACACCTTCCTTCTTTCCTTCTTGTTTGGATAGACTATATAATGGATAAGCATGTGAGATAACTTCATTGTTGAACACACCCTCATAACATTATTTTAGAGTGGCAACTTTAGAGCCCTCGAAGGATATTTCTACATTTGTTTTTATGAGATCACTAGATCGCGGATTAATTGAGATGCTCACACAGAGGGGGGATACAGATTGGATAAGTCTTAGAATGGATTAATGGCTTGATGGATGGTATTAATTTTCTTAGAAATATGTAGAAGCATAAACAATGAATGATGTGGTCTAGAACATACCTCGAAATTATGTTTTGTTGGAAAATAAGAAAGAAGACCATCAAGCTGCAGTGATTCAGATGGAAGGTACAATCACAAGCCAACCTGTTTCAATTCTAATTGACCCAGGTTCTAATTTCAACTATGTCATCCCAAGGATTGTAGATAAATGTAAATTTCCTAAGGAACCACATGGATGTTTTAGCTAAATATAGGAACAAAGAGGCGAATAATCGACATGGTTGAGTTTTTACACATGGAAATTGGTGGCATGACCACTGCAATCAAGTTGAATTTGTTCCCAATGGCATATTATGAAATTATAATTGGAATGGATTGGTTGGCATTCTATAGGAGAAAAATTGGCTATTATGATAAAGCGCTAGAATGTCTCAGTGATGAGGTGAAAATAAAACATTGCAGGGAATCAAGAGGTTGCTAACATCTAGACAAATAATTGTACTTCAAGTGAAGCATTGTAGTAGAAATGGGTGTACGCTTTATGCCATATATGTATTTGAGGAAAAATAAGGCATTGTGGATTCGTTTGAAAATCTTAAATCACCCCATGCTTAAATAATATACGAACATGTTCCCAGACAAATTGCCAGCACTATCACCTATAAGAGGTATCGATTTCACCATCGAGCTAATTCATGGAATGCCATCAACAATGAAGGCCCCATATTACATGAGCATGATGAAACTCATGAATTTGAAGATACAATTGAAGGAAATGTTGGGCAAGGGTTACATTCATTCTAGTGTATCACCTTGGTAACCCTAACACTATTTTTTAGAAATAAGGATGACAAGTTATGACTATGTACAAACCATAGGAAACTAAAAAAGGTTACAATGGAGAAAAAGTATGCGCTACCCAAGATTGACTATTTATTTGATCAACTAATAGGGGCCATTGTACTTTCAAAAATTGATTTGAGGTTGGGATACCACTAGGTTAGTATCAAATATGAGGAAATTCACAAAAGTTCCTTTAGGAAGAGATATGGCCATTATGAATTTGTAGTAGTGTCTTTCGAGCTTACAAACACTTCAACCACATTCATGTGCCTAATGAATAATTTTCTTAGAACTTACTTGGATAAATTTGTACTAGTCTTTTTGGATGATATCCTTATGTATTTAAAGACTATAGAAGAGCATAAATACCATTGAGAACACTTTTGAAACTACTAAAGGAGCATAATTTGTATGCAAAATTCAATGAGTATAAGATTTTCACTACTTGGGGAATGTGATTTCAAAGGAATGAGTGGTTGTAGATACGAAGAAGATAAAGGCTATAATGGAGTGGTCCACTCCATGAAATGTGAACAAGGTCAAATCCTTCATGGGAATAGTTGGATATTATCGAAGGTTCATTAAATATGTTTAAAATAATGCACACCCAATCATTGCCTTGTAGATAAAAGGAGTAAAAGATCAATTTGCAGCTAGTTTCAAGTAGCTAAAGAAATTACTCACATGTGCACCTATCTTAAGGATGGCAGACCTGAAGAAAGATTTTGTAGTTTTCATTTATGCTTGTAAAGAGAGCCTTGGCAGAGTCCTTATGCAAGATGGACATGTGGTTTTCTATGAGTCAAGGAAATTGAATGAGTATGAGACAACTACATTCACCTCAAGCTAGAACTTGCAACAATAGCACACACCCTAAATATGTGGAGGAACTATTTATTGGAATTATTTATTGGGGAGAAGCTTTGTGCCGATGACAGGCCATGTGGGTTTGAAATATCTATTTGATAAACCTAACTTCAATGCTAGATAGGAAACATGGTTGGATTTGATCAATGAATTCAATTACGAGATAAGAAAAATCAAAGGAAAATAAAATAAGGTGAAAGATGCACTTAGTAGGAGTCTATAAGAGGTTCACCTGGCAACATTGAGTACTTGCATAAATGACCTCAAGGAAAGCATTAATGAAGCACTATCTCATGATGAACATTACCAACATGTAAAGGCATGTTTGTAGAAAGATCTAGAAGGAGGCAAGAGTAAAAAATACTAGCTCACTAATGATAGCATATTGTTGTTCAAATTTAGAAAGTATGTGCCCAATGCAGCCAATCTAAGGAGACATGTCATGGATGAATTCCACAAAATACCTTACTAAATTCATCCTGGTTACTAGAAGATGATAACAACCATGAAGAAAGGGGATGAATTCCACAAAATACCTTACTAAAGTCATCTTGGTTACTAGAAGACGATAACAACCATGAAGAAAGGGTATTATTGGCCAGGATTAAAGAAGCATGTCACTAAATATATTGCCAAGTACTTGGAGTGCAAACAAGTAAAAGTAGAATGTAGGCATCCAGTAGGATTGTTGCAACCAATCCTAGTCCCTGAGTGGAAGTGGGAAATCATATATATGGATTTCACTACATTATTTCCAAAGACAGTAAAACAACATGATGTTATTATGGTGGTGTTGGACATGTTGGGTAAGGAAGCACATTTAATTGTTGTCAAGTGTACTCACAAAGCTTTTGATATGTCTCGAATATTCATGAAGGATATCTTAAAAACTACATGGTGTTCCCAAAAAGATTATATTAGACCAGGATTCTAAGTTGAATTCTAACATTTGGAAGTCGATGTTTGGTGGTTTTGGAACCTAGGTAGCTTTTAGGACTACCTACCATCCTTAGCCAAATGGCTAAATAGAAAGCATAAAGGGTGAAAATAATATTTGAGGACATGTTGAGAATGTAGGTCACACATTACCCAAATAAGTGGGAAGATTTCTTACCACTGGTGAAGTTTGCATATAATAATGGATATTAAGAGTCACTAGGAATGAGACCTTTTGAAGCATTGTATGGATATAAATGCAACATGCTTATCAGTTGGGATGATCATCTGAACATAGTAGTTCTTAGGTTAGATATGTTAAGAGAAATGGAGTAGGAAGTGGTCAAGATAAGAAAAAAGTTAAAGGCATCCAATTATAGGAAAAAGAGTTATGAAAACTAGAAAAAAATGCAAAATAATTCCAAGTAGGAGAGAATGTGTATCTCCACTACAGATCAAGAAAGGGACCACGAAAAGTGGGGTCTTGTGCTAAGTTAGCACCAAGATATTGTGGACCTTTTAATATCTTGGAAAGAGAAGGCCAATGGTTTATTGGTTGGCCTTGCCTCACAAAATGAATTCATATAATGTTTTTCATGTCTATCTGCTTAAGAAACATGTACGTGATGCTAATCACATTGTTGATTGCTTTTTCATATAGGTGGAACTCAAGGGAGAATTCCAATAAAAGGCACTATACACCCTAGACGGGAGACATACCATGCTCCAAAATCGAGTAATAGAGTAGGTCAAAGTGCAATAGAAGCACTTTGGACCCGATGAAGCCACCTAGGAGATGGCAATGAAAATGAGGGTGCTATACCTAATTTTTTTTAATAAATAAATATATATAGCAATTGTTATATAAATCTGATTTTGTTTATTAGTTACATAAACGCTGAGGACGATGTTCCCTTAAGGGGGTGGGGTTTGTGACACCCCTTATGTGACCCTCATTTTTTAAATACAAATAAAAATTGTGGGATGCCAGCATGGAGGGACATGATTGGATGGAATATTAAAAAAAAGTGTAATGAAACTGATTAGCTAGCATGAGAGATGGGACTAACAGATCCACAGTCGAGAGTGAGTTGTGAGTGATGGGTTGGCATGAAAAAATGCCCCACAACTAGGCAATTAGAAAGAAGAATTATGACTTGGACAAGGGGCACTACCCATGGGATATTCTTGATCAACTCCATGATGTTGAGGGGTATAATTTTGATAGGGAGGGATAGAATGGAAGAAGAAGAAATCGAGGGGAAGAAGAATGCAATATAGAGAGCATGAGGAGTACATGAAAAAAATGAAGAACTCTTCGTTCAGGGTTTCTCTAGGAGTGATTGCCAAAATTGATGCAAGGGAGCAGTTGGAATATGGTGTCTAAGATGGAAAGATCAGTGAGGGATTAGAGGAGGAAACAAGTGTAGAGTTATCACCAAGAAGTGATGATAAAATAGTTAGGTTCTTATTGTAAGACTGTTAAACCACTAGGAAAAATGGCAGAAACTGGGGTGCTTGTTGAAGGGGTTGATAAATCGCTAGGCACTTGTTGATGAAGCTGATAAACCACCTTATGCTTTCCAAGTAGGTTGATAAACCACCCATTCAATGTGCCAAAGGGTTTTGCAGTGCTTTCTTTGAAAATACAATTGATAAACCACCTAGAAATAAATCCCATACTTGTGAAAAGATGAGCAATACCCTACTAAATTTAAACTAGAATCCCCAAGAAAGCACTCCCCTAGACCGTGAATCTGGCTTAGAGGTGGTCAGTGATAAGAAAGTCCAGGTTTCAAAATCCTATATTTGGGTGGAAAGTTAAACTCTTCCAGCCACCTAACTATTAAGATAAGTGATCTACATGTATTCTCCTCTTAATTGTGCAATGTGAATGTTATATTATGATGTTATAAAGAATTGGGTTATCTACACTTAAAGTGGAATGTGTATCTCTATGTGTTGAAATGTGAATGAGATATGAATAATTATTTTAATTATGAGGGACTTGTCAAGTCCCGTAATGTTGAGGTTCTCCTAAAAGGTCATTTACTTACATGTTTAGCTGATTGACATTGTGAGTGATTGTTATGGATTATGTGCATGAATGTTGTGAATGACTATTATGTATATATTGGTAGAAGCTTAAGGTTGTTGTGTTTTATGTTAATGGGGAATGTCTACTATAGCCCAGGCTTGTTCAATGTCGGATAGCGAGTCAAGGATTAGCCCCATTTAGGTCTTAAAACCTCTTTCTAAGCCCTATGGTTGTGTGGCATTTGAATAATTGAGTTTAGTCATTACAAGGCGAGAGGCTTGTATTCAGGTCGAAATAGCTTCTCAAAAGAAATGTGCATCCCCATGTATTTGCAATGAAATGGATGATAAATTATCTCATTTGTGAGGGATTTTATATGCTAAATGTGTTGAGTGTCCTTGATCATTTAACCAATGGTGTGTTCATGTCAAACCATTGTGTGGTATTGCACAATGCTTCATTTTTATGGCTCTAGATTGGGAGGGCCAAAAACTTAAAATGACTATGGGGTTCCTCTGAGGATGTATCTATGAAACTATTTCAATGAGCAAGGCCTTACGCATTGTGTGTGTAGTGCAAAGACTCAGAGTTCTTGTCTTAGCCATGGGAATTCCCATAGGCTCATTACTTAGCCATTTATCATAATGCAAGAGGAACAATACATAACCAAAAATGTGTTAAGTGTTCACTATCACTTGATGTGGAGTTTTCCAATCACTTAGCAAGGGGATTTCACGTTTTGTAGCTTAGAATCCGGGCAAACTTTCCATTTTGATGCGGCCCTGGAAAATGGGAGCCACAAGACAAACTTTGTGTCTTTCATGTCAGATGAAATGTTCTTGTTCATGGTCATGGCCCTGAGGGGAGTGGTTATTTTGTGTTATAGTGGAAAATAGCTAGGGTGTGATTATGTGGAGGCCCATAAGCTAAGATCCATAGTAGGCCTGAGAAATATTACGATGGGAAAACAATAACTTGCACGTGGATTCGAGACCTTGGCGAGACCCAAGGCAGAGGTCCACATGGCATGCTAACATGGATAGGGATGAGGACATAGCACATGGAAGGTATTAAACATCGCAAGCACCACATGCCTTTTCAAAGGGCCAAGTGACTTGATTTTGTGTGACACATGGCATCCTTAGATGGGGCCACGTGGGAGTATAATGTCAGCGTGACATCAACACATGATGATTTTAGTGTAATGCTGACTTGACGTAATCGCAGTCATGGGGGTATAAGCTAGGTGCACCAAGTGGAATGGTTCGTAGTTGACTGAGGCCGAGGAATGGGAATTCTCGGTCTTGGGGGTACAAGTATGTGCCCCACATATTATATAGAATGATTGTAATTGACAATAGTGTTGTGACATGACAACATAATCCCTCTTCATGATCACACGACACCTCTCATCTTTGTTTCATATCAGTGTATCATTAAAAACAATTGCAATCACTTCCATTTTCGTTTTCACACATTCGATATCCCCTTTTTATTAATTTTTGAGCCTAAGCAACTTGTCCCTATAGTAAAGTTCATGTTGAACTGTCATAACCACTTGGAGGAGTAAAACAATGTAATCGTAAAAATGTAATAAAGATGAAGCCTTTTTAAACAGTGGGAAAAACCTATTATAACTTAGTTCTCAAATTAACAATGGGACAATTTTTACTAGTTTCCATCTATTAATGCAAGTTGAATCATCACTATTATTCAAGGAAAACCATGCCACTTATCATTACCAACTAGTGATCCATAAAGAGGTAATGCATAAGAGGATATGCTTTCACTCTAGATGCCTCTAGGTATTGTGTCATTAACTTGTTTCCTTATATCAAGAAAAATGAAATATTACCCAAATAACATAGTTTTTAGACATGTGGAATTATTATATATATAAATACAAACGAAATGTTATTATTTTTTAATATTAACTATGTGAATTTTTAGGAAATGTTTGACATTTCTATGATTATTTGATTAAAAAGATAAAACCTTTACCCAAGTTTATGGGAAAAGGGGAAAAGAATCACACTTGTTCGTTTTAAAAATAGTTCAGGAAATATTATTATTTTTTAATACTAACTATGTGAATTTGTAGGAAATGTTTGACATTTCCGTGACTATTTTATTAAAATGATAGAACCTTTACCCATTAAGTTTATGGGAAAAAGGGAAACGAATCACACTGACATATTCACGCCAATCCCACTATTACCTAAGCCATCATTAATGTAAGTGATAAATGAATTTAAAAAAAAAAAAAAAATTATTTAAAAAAATTAAAAAAGTTGGATAAAATAAATTAACATAAAATAGGGTAATTATGTTAAGATAAGATTTAATGACCATAAATATAACATAGGGGTTAAAATTTTAAAAATGAATTTATCTATTTATTTTGAAACACTAAGTTATAATAAGGAATAAAGTTTAAAAGGTAAATATAGAAAAAAGAAAAGTGATAATAAGTAGAAATAGAAAAGTTATTAGAAATAAAGATAAAAATAATAATAATATATAGAAATTTTGGGACACTTTTTATACTTTATTGAAACTATCATAGCTTTCCATAGAGTAAAATGGTTATGTTATTTTCGATCTCGAATGAAATTAACATTACATTGTTTTTGGAAACTATCCCCTATCCTTACTCTTTCTAGTGTTGCTTTGATTCTTGTCGGTATAGTCATCACCCTATTGATTTATGTTAATGATATTGTCCTTATGGCTAGGAGTCCCTATGATCTCTACAAGCAACTAAAAATCCTCAAGTATTTCTTCTCAGTATGGGTATGATTGATTTGGAACGAATCATTATATTACATCATTTATCTTGATGCTTTTAGAGTGGAAAAAAATGGAAGAATTGGGTTATAGGGTCATTATTACTAATGGTTCCCCATTTGGAGAATTGGGGTATAAAACCTTTAGGAGCAAGTTTTAGGCATTAAATTACTCTTTTTTGGGTCAAACCTTCCCCGTTTAGCATAAGATCCTAGGACATTGTTATGTAGATAGAAATCTTTCTAATGGTGCAATAAACATTGAAATCATAGTTCTTATGTAAAAGTTATGCCTACCACAAGTTAATCTATAGCTTTGACCACCATGGTATGAGTGGATGCCCTATTGGACCTTGTTACTCCTGCAAATGGGGCTATTTGTGACACCCCTTATGTGATCCCAATTTTTTAAATGCAAATAACAAGTGTGGCATGCCAACATGGAGGCCCATGATTGTATGTATTATTTTGTAAAATTTAAAAATGTAATGAAAGCCGATTGGATAACATGGGAGACATGACTAACGGATCCATGGTCAAGGGTGAATTGTGAGTGGTAGGTTGGCATGACATAATGCCCTACCACCAGGCAGTTAGAAACAAGAATAGTAAGGCATGGAATTGTTAATGGGATCTTCTTGATCAACTCCATGACGTGGAGGGGGAGATTTTTGACAAGAAGGAACATAATGCAAAATAAAAAATTGAAGAACACTTCATTCAAGGTTCCTTTGGGAGTGATTCCCAGAATTGATGAATGGGAGTAGTTGAAATGTGGTGTCCAAGATAGAAAGATCAATGGGGGCCCAGAGGAGGAACTAGGTGCAAAGTGCTTGCGAAGAAGGGCGATAAACCACTCAGGTTCTTGTTGTAAGGTTGATAAATGACTAAGCAGAGTGGTAGATACTAGGGTGCTTGTTGAAGGGATTGATAAACCATTGGGTACATGCCGAGAAGGCTGATAAACCACCTTGTGCTTGCTAAGTAGGCTAATAAACCATCTTGTGCTTTCCAATTAGGCTGATAAACCACCCATAAATTGTGCCAATGGGTTATTCAGTTCTTTCCTTGAAAATACAGTTGACAAACCACCTATAAAGAAATCCCATATTCCTAAAAAGATAAGAAATACCACACTGAATATGAACTAGAAGCCCCGATAAAGCACTTCCCAGGACCATGGATCTGGCTCAATGGTGGTCAACTGCAATAAATACTAGGATGCAACAACCTATGATTGGGTGGAGAGTTGAATTCTCTCTCTCTCTCATTTTCCAAACATCTAACTATTAGGATAAGTGATATGCATGTATGCTCCTCTTAGTTGTGCAATCTGAATGTTACCTTATGATGTTATAAAGAATTGTGTTATCTCCACTTAAAGTGGAATGCGCATCTCTGTGTGTTGAAATGTGAATGGGATGTGAATAATTATTTTAATTGTGAAGGATTGACAAGTATTGTAATGTTGAGGTGCTTGTGAATGGGCATTTACTTACATGTTTAGTTGGTTGACTTTGTGAGTGATCGTTAGGGATGATGTGCATGAATTTTGTGAATTCCTATTATGCATAGACTGGTAGAAGGTTAGGGTTGTTGTGTTTGAAATTAATGATGAATTTATGCTAAAGCTTGAGCCTGTTCAGTGTTGGATAGTGAGTCATGGGTTAGCACCATTTATACCTTAAGACTAAGCCCTATGTTTTTGTTGCATTTGAAGGGTCTAGTTCAATCATTACAAGGAAAGAGGATTATACTTGGGTCAAAATAACTTCTCAAAAGAAATGTGTGTCCCCACGTATTTTCAATGAAATGGATGTGAAATTCCTATCTCGTTTGTGAGGGATTTGATATGCCAAATGTGTTGAGTTCCCTTGAGCATTTATCCACTAGTGTGTTCATGTAAAATTGTTGTGTGGTCTTGCAGAATGCTTCACTATTATCGATATATATCAAGAGGGTCGAGAACTTAAAATGGTTGATGGGTTCCTTTGAGGATTTATCTACAAAATTATTGTAATAAGAAAAGTCCTACACATTGTGAGTGTAGTGTAGAGACTCAGAGCTCTTGCCTTAGCCATGGGAACACCCATAGGTCCATTGTTTAGCCATTTTTCACAGCATAATGGGAACAAGACATAATCAAAATTGTGTTAAGTGTTCATAGTCACTTGACATGGGATTTTTCCCATGCTTAATAGGGGGATTTCTTGTTTTTCAACCTAAATGCTAGGCAGGCTTGCCATTCAGATGCAGCCATGAGAGACAGGAGCTACAAGACAAACTTTGCATCCATCAAGTAATGTGAAAGGTTCCCATTTGCGGTCACGACCCTAAGGGGGGTGGCCCTTTTGTGTTATAGTGGAAAAGAGCCAAGGTGCAATGACATGGAGTCTTGTAGGTTAAGCTATAGAATAGGCCCAAAAAATATTACGATGGGAAAAAACTAACTTGCACACGTAGTTGGGACCCAGGACAGAGGTTCATGTGGCATGTTGACATGGAAATGGATGAGGACGTAGTAGGTGGAGGGGGCCACGTGACAGTATAATGTAATTGTGATGTCATAGTGGTATGATGTCAACATAACATTGGCTTGATGTCAACATAACACTGGCTTGATGTAATAATAGTCATGGCGGTGTGAGTTAGGTGCACCAAAAGGAATGGGTCATGGTTGATGGAGGTCAAGGAATGATAATTCACATGGAAATTAATTCAAAAGTTCCTGTCATGCCCCAAGGAGTGGAGAGTGTGTGTGATTCCATTTTGGTCCTAGGAAATGGGAGTGACAACATGGAAGTTTTCTTCATTTAACAAAATTTTTTGTTGTTGTAGGCCCTCATGGGAATTAGTTCTTTTGCACCCAAAATTCAAATGGTGGGGTCCAATGGCGTGACATAACTTGTGATGACAAGGTAGTTGAGGTTGTCATGGCAGAGTCATATGGGTTGCATGGTAAGCACCAAATAGAAACATTGCTGACATGGCAGGTTCATTAGGCCAAAACTTTAAATGACCATAAATTTTGATCCGTAAGTTGGATTTCAATAGTTTATAATGCACAAATTATGTCAATAAGCAACTTGTCATGGTGCTATTAGTTTTTAGTTTAGAGGAAGTTGAAATATGAGGATGTTGAGACCCGATATCCACAATGAGACCTTGGAGATTGGGTTAGCTTGATGTAACACCTTCCACTACCTGAAAAGAACTCAAGAGGGTGGGAGGGTGTGTTACAAAGTGATATCAGAGTGAGGTTCAATGCTAGACTTAAAAAGGCTCGCCTTCACTATTAGCAGGAAAAGTTCCCTAAGGCAAGTGTTGAAAAACTCAATAGAGCAAGATAAAACAATCAACAAAGAACACTCAATCAAGCATGCCAAACATTTGAATTATCAAAGTTGGACTTAGAGACATACCCAAGGGTTCTACTTTTGAAGATGTTCCCGTGAGGTCCAAACCATCTGCTTCCTCCAAGATGTGAAGATATGAAAATAAATCATATAGGCATATACATAATATATAATTCAATGTGCATGCATAAAAATATGTTAGATCATTATATATAACAATTCAGACTATCATTCATAAGATGACAACATATATCGAGAACAATCCATGAGCTTCTTTATTGATTAACAATAGTAACTACATGGTAGATACAACCTGATCCAGGCCAAAGGAATTGATGAAGCCTTCCTTTGGATCCATCCAACTCGAGCCATGAATAAAGCATCTCTAATAGGTGCAAGAAGATGCTAGATAAGGAGGTTGGGCATCTTTTCAAAGGAAACTAGGGTTTGCTAGAGACTAGGAGTACAGGAGGCATGGGAAAAACAGACTTGATATGGGGGAAATCAAGTATAATGTTGATATTTGTCTTCTCTTATGAATTAGGCCTACCCAAGGGGTGTACAAATACCACCTCAAATTGGTTATTTCATTTAGGCCACCGGCTCCTGTAGATGGGCTCTCAGTAAAACCTGTAAACCCCACATGAAAAAAAAAAAAAAAACATTTTTTTTTCATATTTAAAAATGTATATGCAGTTATATTATTATTGGACCTGCATATGTACGTGCTTTGGTATGGGAAGAATCTTGTATGGAATTTGAAATATAGTTTTTTAATATAAAGTCAAATCTGCATGGGTAAAGGGACTACTTAGGGCCATAAAAGAGCATTAGGTCTACAAGAGTGTTGAATTATGCTATAACAGATGCCCCCTAATATATGAGATTAGAGGGAAACATGATGGTTGCAATATATTAAGTATAGAGAGAGGATTCATTCAAAAATATGGGAGGAGATCACGAGATTCCATCCCATCAAATACCTGAGGAAATATTTAGAAAGAAAAATCATGTCTGAGGCAAGCATACCCATGCTTAGATGTAGTAAAGCATGTCCGCTAATAAAGTATGATATAGATCCCAAATGTATACATAAGTGTATAAAATGAGATGAAGAATACATAGTGGATCATCATATCATAGTTGTGAAAGAACACAACAAAGCTATGTCTCAATATCACATAGAAGAATGTTTGAACAATGATGATGCATAACTGATCCTCATAAAAGTGCTAAGTCATATAAGTGGAATAGTGGTACTGCATAAACTTGGGTGCCAACATATAAGATGTTGTTGAGAAAGTCTACAACATATAGAGCTGAGAGGTTTCACTAGCAGAAAACTAAAGGAGTTTTCAAGCGAAACCAAAATGATGACACAAACCGAGGTCTTCATCGACCACAGATGGTACATTTCTACACCATGAGAATAAATGAGCTGAAATCAACTATGTGAGAAATCGTTTGATTACCAATCATTGGTGTATAATGTTATCAAATGCAAGACAACTCACCAATAATGATAATGAGTGTCAAGGTACCCTAGTACAATCTAATGAGTGTGAATAGATGTGTTGAAGTTGAAAAATTGAAAGAATATACCAATCAAGAGACATTGATGTATTCTCATTGTCGGCAGTGAAGGAGTTTGCCACTGATGACTGCAAACCATAAGGTACTGAAAAAGGACTCTAGATCTTGTTCCCAGAGAAATGAGTTGGTGTCGATGGGAAAAAATCTGTTGGAAGGAAGGAATTAAGGAATTCCACATCAACCAGTGTGAGTGTAAGCCACAAGCAAATAATTTGGAAGAAACCAAATGAATAAAGCTAAAGTAACCATTATGACGTACATTTACGGTGTGCAAAAAATGTGGCTAGCGTATGAAATAAATCCTTTGAGCTAACAAATAATGAAATCTGACATTGAAGTGAGGAATCCACCAATGGGGTCAACTGGAAACCAAGGTACTACACAAATCTCAATGTGTGAAAATGTAAGCTGACGTCGAATACAAGGGAAACCACTCAGACAAAGACCCATGATACTGATTAATACTAAGTACAAGGTCACATATCAATGATGTAAATAAAGCTAGGGTGCGACTCTAGGTCTACTCTTAGAGAAATTTGCGAGAGTCGAT
The DNA here is from genome assembly GCA_000404065.3 of Pinus taeda. Classification (NCBI taxonomy): domain Eukaryota; kingdom Viridiplantae; phylum Streptophyta; class Pinopsida; order Pinales; family Pinaceae; genus Pinus; species Pinus taeda. The sequence continues at coordinate 239,708 of APFE030785746.1, forward strand.
AAGAGTAGACCCGCTGACAAGAAGTCAATGAGGACCTTCTTAACTAGCATGAGTAAAGGACCAAGTTGGTGATGTGATACTGAGAATAACTTAACAGACCAGGTATGGCCAATAGAAATGAGTCAAGAGACACCATAGAATGGTGGACAACAGGTTGACTTCCCTTGAACTAAAACATGATTTGATGTGACTTTATGGCAGCATAAAATAACTTTGTGTAAGTTTTCAATGCAGGAGGCATAAACAAAATCTCCATATGATTGGAAGATTTAACCAACCGGTGGAGGACTGACTCAAGAACAATGTTTTGGCTTTCCTAAAGTCAAAATAAGTCTCATCCTGATGGAGGAAAGACTCATTTTAAGTTCTTTGTTCAAGGATGACATGACTGACACTTGCTGCCATCAAATGATGAAGAAACTATCTTGTTCCCATCTTTGTTTTATTTTATTTTATTTTTATTTATTTATTTTCTTATTTATTTATTATATTTATATTTTTTTTAATATTATAAACCCTTAAAAGGAATAAAATAATGCCAGTAATACAGTGGAGAGAATGAGATTCAAGGGAAAATTCACTAGTTCCTTGGTCTGGAATATTCCTATGCTTAGTGCAAGGTGGAAAATACTAGTTATTGACACTCGGGAATGTTCCCTCCAGAGAAAAAGGTGTCAAGTCACAAAGGCTAATGAATTGATGGTTTGAACTTACAGAAAATTCATGGTAAAAAGTGGCTTATACACGAGTCCAATGAAGGTTTCTTAAGGCCAAAAGGGGTGCAAGTGGTCAATATTCAATGCATTAGTACAACTCAACAAATGGGAGCCTCTAGGGTATAAATCTAGAATAAAAGCGAAGAAGAAGGATATTGAGGCTTGAACACAAAGTCATGACGGGACTAAAGAAGGTCTCCTGAGCCTACATAATATTTACAGCATGGGAAACATATGCTAGCAAGGTTATAACTAGGAATCCCATGAAAGGAAAGTCTCTACCAATATGTTATGAATTTAAGAAATGATGAGTGAGAGAGGTTAAAAAAAAGTAACATAGTGGGGTTAACCCTGTAGTTAAGTATTGTTGTATGAGGCCAAGATAAAAAATGCAATGGAAAAATGATGTGTCTTAACCTATATGCTAGTTTAGAGTACAATACCTTCCAGGATAGGTCAACGATCTTGGAATCGAAACAACATGAAAACATCACTAAGTGATAAAAGAGGTCTTCGTCACCCTGAAAAAGGCCCTTCACAACACTTCAAGGAAAAGATAAAAAGTTCATATAATTAAAATAATAAAGTCAAAAAATGAACTTTATAAAAATGGGTTTGAGTTTTTTATTATAAATCAAAGTTTTTTACTCACCCAATTTCATTGTTACCATCCAAGTGTTGAGGAGAGAGATTTTGGAGCAAACTTGAGCAAGCAAATCGAACCAATTCTACCAAATAACTCAGAAACCATGAACTCTAGGTAATTCATAACCCTAATATCTTTCATTTAGATAAAAAAAAATTTATTGATTAAATCAATTTTTGAATGAGTATTTTAAAATTTAAAACCGGTTCTGCATATACATGGGTCCGTAAATATCGGGCCATGTATAGAAATCCATATACGTGGGTTGTCAAATGGAAATTTGCGTACATACATGACTATCTCTTACAGACGCCACGTACACATAGAACCAAGTTCGTAATTAAATTTATAACAATGGACTTGCTCATTTTTTTCAGGATGGAGATTGTTTGGAGAGAAAGAGAACATATTGATGTGGATAATTGAGTCTTGGAAGATCGAGAATCATTAGATGGATTAAAAAATTATGGTTTGCTCAAATTTTTCATGATGGAAAATATGAGAGATCAAACTCAATTATTGGAGATGTTGATTAATTATTGGGACCCAGAGTAGGAGCATTTTTTTATAGACTCAATGTCCTTGCAAATTGAAGTGGAAGACATCTACTATATTATAGGTCTCTCCTGAAGGGGAGAAGCAGTCAATTTGAAAGGAAAGGCCAACAAGGCGTTAACATTGATGATTATATTGTTGTGTAAAATGCGCCAAACACTAACAAGGTTGGGTCACAAGCCTTGACCAAAGAGATCACGAACATGGATATCAAGATCATACTTTTCATTATTGCTAGAATATCAGGTTCAACTTCTTTACACCATACCTCACAACTAGCTATCTTTCTAGCAATGGAATGCTTGAAACCAATAGTGTATGATTAGTGTACATTTCTCTTGGAATATGAAGAGGAAACTCACATCAATCAGACGGGGGAAGACAAAGAACTTCAGTTATGGTACCATTCTCTGCTCTTCCTTCTTTGAGAAGATTCTTGCATTACGACCCCGAGTAACATTTTCCATCAACAATCCTAGAGATCCTAGGATGGCTACATGGGCAGATTTGATGAGGAGACTTGGCAGAGGTGAAGTCACTAAGGTGGTCTTTGATGACGAGTTCTTCCAGTGGTGGGAAAAATAATTCGTGGCCATAGAGGACTACCCCTATGCGATACCAAAATTCCATGATGACCTAGAGTTAGTACTTCCATGAGGGGGCTACATGGGGTGACATTGGTAAGTTTTAATTTTTTAACATATTTGAAATTTTTTTAAAGGATAATATTGACAAAATTTAGAGTATGTTTTCCTATGAAATAAAAACCCTAACAAGATTAAAATGATCATGATGTAGATGTGAGACCAGTGAGACCTGAGGGTCTATTGAGGCATATGCATCACGACAGAGACACAGAAGGTGCAACAACTGAGTTCGAGAGGGTCCTCCAAACAATACAAAGGAACTTGGAGAGTTTGACTCACTAGAGTTTCAATGGAAGCAATAGAGGACCTTCCTGAGGCTATACAAAGATGAGTGGTTGGATACCATAGGAGTGGGTTCAGCTCTTCTGACTAGTGGTGAATGCCATCGTCTTCTACCAAGATCTCATCCATGGAAAGGCCCTCAAATTTATATTTTAGATAAATTGATATTTTTTATATAAACATGATATGGCATACGCCCTAATTTTGTAGGACATTTGTCCACATTTTGTAATATTTTGACACTTATCTATTTATACATACAGATATTTCGGGATCACTTGATCATATAGATATGATTATTTGATGCTTTTGATTTAATGTGTGTTTGGTAAATTAGTTTTTCTTAATTTCCTTCATTAATTTTCCACAAGGATTCGTGTACTTGTGAAATGTATGTGCACTATATATGCTAGGATTCTTCTTGTGAACTAACTGATTCTAGAAATGAAACTATTTCTAAGTATGGACGCAAATTGGAGAGTAATTATGCACATGTTATTTCAATCTAAAATTATATTAAGTCCTAATTAACTGATGAAAACCTATTCTTTGAAGAAATTGAAAATCTATCTTAAGTTGCAGAAAAACTTTCCTCTATGAAAGTAAAATGTTGAAAAACCAAAATTCAATAAAGAAACAATCCAACTCTATTTTGTAGAATTTAAAGCATTCTACACTATCTTGTAGAAGGAAACTCTTATACCATATTGCAATAAAGAAATTCTAGATTAATTACATGGAAGAGAAATTGCCATAAAAGGCTCTACTTATAGAAAAGGAAATGAAAATCTTTACAACTTGAGAATGATTACATGTGTGCATATTTTTCCTCTAAAGAGTGTTTCATTAACAATTAAGAAAACAATTTAAACTATGAAATGATCAAGTGCTAGAAAGAAGATGCATTCAATAACTGAAATCTTTTTAATGCTTTTATGTTTATGAGTACTTTGCAACCAAATAAAAACATTTAGAAATGTAACTATAATGGAAACAAATTCTTGGAAAAAATGATAATGCTAGAAACAAAACAAAAACTATGAATAAGACCTCCCAACTCACAGGGGGGCCTCTCGTGAGTGCAAGTTGATTAGTGATCACAAACTCTTTACACACACATTGGAAATAACAATGATTTATATTATGAAACAGAGTGTCATCGATCTTCTCCACAAAAGAGTTGTAAACTTAGTAATAAAAGCCTTATGTTTCTTGTCTTGCTTACAACATTTATAAAAATTATAAAATGACTTTGAAAGAGTTTTAAGCTGATATGCTTTGAATCATTTCGACACCTACGAGACCGGTTTAACTTAGATTTAAATCTCTTTATGACTTGCTATCGAGAAAGAAAGTCATAAGAGATTTTATCTTGATCTATAATTTTGGTAGTTGATCCAATCTTCAGCCTCACTCGCTTTGATGTTTGTTATTTCTCCACTACCTGTGTTTGATTGATACACATAGTTCCCAGGTTTGATTTTTCCTTTAACTTCAATATTTCGTAACCCGTGTAGCTTGCTAAGTGATGCCAATACATGGTTTTCCATCTGGGAGCCATTTGCCAACTTTTGGTAGTATTTTCCCCTTTATTGGAGAGTTGAAAGGTGTCTAAAAATGGATTTTGCTACAGAAATAAATATTAGCTGCAGAATGTCTGTAATTCTTTAATTGTAAGAATATTTTCATTATAATTAATTAAGAAGCAGAGATTTTAATTATGGATGATGATACCTTTTTGGGAGTTGACCTTGACCTTAAACATGCTGAGTTTGCTACAAAACAATGTCAAGAAGGTGAAAGAAGATGAAATAAGAGGGAAAAAAGGATAGTAATAAAGTAACAATTCTAGACTTCCACAATGTGATGAATGATTGATATGCTAATCCAATGCTTGGTTAGCTATAGAATCGGAAAATGCATTTTTTGATTGTGGAATATGAACAAATGTAATAAAATTAAATGATCTTTGTAATAATTTCACTCTCATAAATTGATGATGTAATGAAGGATCACTCACACGATAAATATTATTTAACTATGACACCACCATTTGTGATTCCAAGTACACCACTAATGATTCAATAGCATAAGATATTGCTTCAGAAAGTAAATTAATAATGACACTGTATTCAACCATATTATTAGAAGTAGGACAAATACATATGCCTCTTATAACCAAAAATTGACCAGATGGATAATGAATTACCCTTGTTGTGGAAGTTATATTCTGAGTGTGTCTACTAGCACCATCTGTGAATCCTATGTACACCAAATCACCCATTGAAACCTTCCAAAGTAGATCGAAAACACCATAATCCCCAAGACATTCATATACAAAAACCAAAACTATGTACAATATTTACAAAACAAAGAAAATGCTTGAGAAAGAGCCTAAGCATAATACTTCTTGAGATAAAGCCAATTTTTAGGCTCCAAAAGAAAATTCCCTTCAAAATCAACCAACTTATAAGCACCCTTCTTCAAGAACCTTTTAACAATGAAAGAACCATACCACATATGTTTGAATTTTCTTGTCCCCAAGGTGCCTTTATCTTGGTTATAGACCAAGACATGTCACCTTCAAAGAAAACCCTAAGTCACACAGATTTATCATACTAAGCTTCAAATCTTTACTTATTATCCTCATTTATTATGGTAGCATCTCGACGTTTCTCATCAATATGTTCCAAATGAACAAGGCTCCTCTAAAATTGAGGTGTTTGGAAGAATTTGGACTGCCAACTTAAGAGATGGAATCTCACATTCTATAGGAAAGATCGATTCCAAACCATAAACTAACTGAAAAGGAGTGAACCCCGTGGAAGTCATAACAAACATTCAATATGCCCATAAATAAGGATAAATCATGATGTGATAGTTGGACGTAGCTTGATTAATCATCCTTTGCAGGATGGTCTTAAGGGATTTATTAATGACTTCAACTTTTCTATTAGCTTGAGGATAATAAGGAAACAAATGTTCCTGAAGAAATCCAAATTTCAAAGGAAACTCAAACATCATCTTATTTTGAAAGTGAACCATGGTCAGTGAAAATATATTTAGGGATACCAAAACATGAGATGACTTAATTAAAAAGGAAAAGAGTTGTTGTCTCACCATCGTTATTAAAAGTGGGTATAGCTTCAAGCCACTTCGTAAAGTATTCTATTGCTACGATAATGTATTTGTGTCCTTTAGCCGAAGCTAGGTGACAAGTTGTAAAATCAATTCCCCACTTAGTAAATGGAATGACAGTGATGACAGGAAAAAGTGAAGATGGATGAGTGTGTATTTTTCAAGTATATATTTGACAAGGGTGGCATTTTTTGACCGCTTCAATACCATATTTTAAAATTGAAGCCAAAAATACGTTGTATGCAAGATCTTCTGTGTTGTTGCAAGCCCAAACAAATGACCTCCATAAGCCCCACTATGGCAGTCATTTAAAACTGACTCAATTTCTTCTGAGGTCGAACAATGTCTAAGAATTGAATCAACCCCATGACGATATAAGGTATCACCAATGATCAAATAACTCTTTGCAAGGTGACGTATTTGGAGTTCGTCCTTAGAAAAAGACTGAGGGAGCTTCGAAGTCTGGACATATACAATGATGTCATTGTACCAAGGATATTATGAGATAAGAAAAATATGTTCATCTTGAAATGATTCTTCATAAATAACATCTCCCTTAGAAGGAAATTCTAAAATTAATTCTTGCGAAAAAAGACTTCTTTGATTTGGTTGACATGAACTCTAGATCAAACTTTTGTAAAATCACAATCCATTTGTTTTATTTTCCCCCAATCACTTTCCTAATGAGGACAAATTGAAATGGATTGATGCTAGCTATTACAAAGGTTTTTCTTAGCAAAATGCAATGACAAAGTTGACAACATGAACTGTCGCTAAAGACAATTTCTTAACGTGAGAATATTGGAGTTCATGACCAAGTAAGCCATGACTTAGATAATAATTCACATGTTCTCTAAGGGAATCATATTCTGAACCAAAACCATATCGATGTTTGATTCTACCGTTGGGAGGTAAAAAAAAAAATCTTTGCTATAATTAGGTGGACTCAAAAGTGGAGCATATGTTAATGCCTTTTCAAAGCATCAAACAAGAATTGAGCAAATTCGTCCCAAACAAATAGAACTCCTTTCTTAAGAAAACGCATAAAACCTTTTGTAATACCAACGTAGTTCATGATAAACCTCCTTAAAAAGTTGGTTTTTCCTTGGAGGCTTTGAAGTTGACGAATACTATATGGGGGAGGCAATTGCAGTATTGCCTCAACCTTGAAAGGATCAACTCGAATCCCTTCATTAGAAATGATGAATCCCAGCAATTGACCAAATGTAACAACGAAAATGCATTTATTAGGTTTCAATCGTATTTTATAATAACAACATCTTTCAAAAACTAGACGAAGATGTTTTGGATGTTCCATTCTCTTACGAGAGTGAGCAACTAAATCATCCGAATAAGCCTTGATTATGTGTTTGATGTTGTGGAAAGCATATGACATAGCCCGCTGAAAGATAGCTCCAACATTTTTAATGCCAAAATGAATTTTCCTATATGAAAATGTACCCCAGGTGAAAATAAATGTTGTGTTATGTTGATTTTTAGGACGAATTGTTATTTTATTATACCCAGAGAACCTGTTGATGAAGGAAAAATTTTCATTCCCAACACACTCATCAATAATCTGATCTATAAATGGAGTGGGGAAATTGACTTTTATACAATTTTTATTTAAATCCCTAAGATTGATGCGTACACAGATTTTTCATTATTTTCTATCCAGAGGGACTAGATTCAAAACCCATTTAGTAAGAGGAACAAGGTAGATGAAACCTACTTTAAGCAGTTTCTCTACTTCTATCTTGATAGCCGTAACTTTCCTAGGGTTGATTGACTAAAGATTTTGATGCAAAAGATTTGCATTTTTGTAAGTATTGATCTCACGTTGAACTATACTAGGATCAATGCCAGACATTTCTTCATAAGACCAAGCGAATACATCTATAAACTCTTTAAAGAGTTATGTATAAATTTTAATCTCTTCAGGGGAACAATCAACTCCAATGAATATATTTACAATGACGTTGGGATTCTTGGAAATTTTTAGTGGAATAGTTTCCTAGATGTTAGCCATATTACCTTTGATAAATATATGTGTTGGAGCCAAAGGGCTTAAAATTTCGTGAACATTTCCATGTGAAGACAGACTAGACAAATTTGAATTGACCTTACACAAGTCAGGGAGAAAAATTAGAGGAATTTTGAGGTCTAAAATGGGTCTCCTAAGAAAATTATAAAATAATAGTGGAAATAATAAAATAATATTAGATTACATAATCAAATTTTAGAGGGAAAAAAAGAAAAAACTACTTTTTCAACTCGTATTTTCAACTTATCTCCCTAAGGGTTTACTCAAATTTTTAGCGAGAACACTCATTGGATGAAAAAATTGATTTCTCATCCAAGGAGTACCCATGTTTCATACTTTCGATGGAACTTGATACAAAAAATGAGAAATACGTGAAAAACATTATTGTAATCACCTTTTTAAATGTATTTCTCATTTTTCGTGTAGCAAGGTCCATTGAAAGTATGCAACATGGGTAGTCTTTGGATGAGGAATTAAAATTTTCATCCAACGAGTACTCCTGCTTGAAATTGGAGTAAAACATTAGGGAGATAAGTGAAAATATTGTGGAAATATTTTATTATTTTGTTATTTTTTATCTTTTTTTTTTTTTACTCAAAATATGAGTCATCCCCCATGGTTGACATAATCATCTTGAATCCTATTGGTTCTTATAAAGTTTATTTTGGTTGTACATTTTTCTCAGGAGGCCCATTTTAGACCTCAAAATTTCTCTAATGTAGGACTGATGATGCAAATCATCCCATTTCCTCTCTACACCAATCATTGCTTCTATAAATTACTCTTCAGATGGTAAAAAGATATCAAGACAATCCTTAGCCAAAGTGGAATGTATTTTCTAGACTAGCGACACATCATCATCAACATTCTCTGATGAAACAGGGATGGGATCAGAATCTGAAGAATTAACAATGGATTGATATGCAATTTCTATTGTAGATATAGGATAATCCATTTCGCCCACTTGCCCTTCTTTTAATGTGGTATAGGAGGGGGCAAGGTCCAATGATCTGAAAAATAATGAGTTCTAAAAGAACACTAACAAGGGACTACCTTGGAGGATGAGATGCCATATATGTAAGCAAAATAAGGTGGAAGATTGAAAGTACCCATCAATGAGGAATACATTCCAACTCCTGAATTCTTAGTAGGATAATTGGTATCCTTTACTAAAGGGATAGTGGAGTCAACATATGCATTTGAGTCATTGGGAGAATAGGCTAATTGATCAACCGTAATAATTTTCCCTTCATGAGTAAAAAATAGGATGTGAAACAAAGATGAAACTATGGCTCCATCACATATACACAGTTTCAACCTAGTAAAAGATAATAATCAATATTGGCATCGACTATCTATACTTCCACATTAACAACCTTTTCCACTACACAAAAAGGGAAGGAAGGAAGAATTCCATGAGGCCTATGAGAATGACCATCGAATGCAGTTAAACGAGTAGGAGAGGGGACAACTTTAGGGGACCCAATAGCTTTCCAACATGGTATAGACTTGACACATGTGGAAGCCCCTTCATCAACGACAGTTTGAAAGATGGTCTTCTTACGATACGTAGATTTAATTTGAAAATCTATATGATGAGGGAGTCTCTTTTTAACATTTGACATATCAAATGTGACCACTAGAGAGTTTTTTTATTCAAATTCTCTGATATTAGTGAGCAAAGAACTCCTTTATGAAGGACATGATTGGAGTACCTCTAACACCGACATAGCATAGGGGCTCTGACCTAAATATTCAACAATGGAATAGTTTTGAGAAACCCTAGCATTAGGATTATAAGTCAACTGTTTTGAGGAGCCTTTTGACATCTGAGGTATAGGTTCAACTACGAGCCTCTCTATATGAATAGTTTCTTGAGTATCGGAAAAAATTTTAGCCTTAGAAGATTCTATTTCTCCATAATCATGAGCTCTAGTTGAAATGTCAACATTAGTCTTAACCATATACACATTCGATGTGGATTCCCCTTCCTATTTGCCCCCTGTAGGGGCTTCAACATTAGCATTCCTTCCAACAAGTAATTGCTATCCTTGAGGAAAGGGTTAATAAGTACAACCTGGGAACTAGAAGAACATTACACGGCTGACAAGTGCTGAGAATATTGAATCTTGGGGAAAATATGAGTAAGATGATCTCCACTGCATAATTTTCATGGGAATGTAACCTTCTTTTTAGAATCCTTCTTGCCCTCACCAATGTCTTCACTAGGTTTATTTTCATTTCCCTTTTCCCTTATCTTTATTTTTCCCATGCCCTTTCTTCTTCTCATCAGATTGTTGATTTCCTTTTGGATTCGAGGACTAAACAACATTAATCACTATAGGTTGAGAAGGAAGAGATACTGACAGCATAGTATGCATCGCAAAAGCATATTGTAATGACAACAACTGTAATTAATTTAAGAAACTAGTCGTATTAGCATCAATTGATCCTGTAACTTTGTCGACATGAGGGCCTGGTTTTGGTTTGGCGAGATTGGTTTTAGATCTAGGAGCATCAAGCAAGATCTTATAGAGGACTCTAGAATGGGAATAAATAACCTCTAATTGTTGGGTTCTAAATATAACTTGGTCTTCTGTGAACACTCCTAAAAGTGACACATCCTTAGATATCTTCAATTTTAATGATTTAAAAAACCACTAGAGAATAAATTCACTAGGGATATAAGACTTGATCAATCTATTCCTTTTGTGCCACTCTTGAATGTGGTAATAAATATGGGTGTCCTTGTCGTGCTCAAAATTAGATAGAAGTTCAGTTCTGACATCATAACAGACAAGCAAATGAAAGTTGTTGAGAAAAATTGTAGTCAACTCAACAAATGTAGAAAAATACGCACCCTTTAATTTGATATACCACTTTTACACATTTCTAGTTAAGTTGTGTTGAAAGAATCTCAACCTAATTGAATCACCAATCAAGGAGTTTGATGAGCACCATAAGTGGAAAGTGTTTACATGGTTAGTTGGATCCTCATTAGACTTCCCTTCAAATTTTAGTATATCAGATGGAAGTTTGGTAGGGATTGGGGGACAAGCTGGATTGTAATGGATCAGATCATTAGTCAATTTTGAAAGATCTATAAAATTTAGAGTTTCTAGGAATAGTACGCATGGAGAGATTTTAGAATCCAAGCTCCAAGAGTGGAATTCCCAATGTTTGAAAAAGAGCATTCTGGATTTCGAGAGGCACTACGCTGCCATGGATTACTCATGGAAGAAACTAAAATATAAGTAAAAACTTGTAGTCTAGGGTATACAGATGATATACACCCCCTACTGCAACATTACTATCCATAGGAAAATTTCCTCTAGGTGGAACATTATATGAAGGAGAGATCCCTTGGTAAGGGTTCCAAGCACTAGCTAAAGGAGGAAAAATGTATGACTAAATAGCATTAGGGAAGGGAATACTCCCCTACTGAACAAATAAATTAGAGAGATCCCCAAACCCAAAACCACTAATAAAAGGATGTACCAATCCCTAGTTCCCTTGAAAAGGATTACTATTTTGAGCATAGCCAGAGAAAGGCATTGATCCTACATTCAACAATATATTGGAATGAGGAACATGTCCACTTCCAAATGAAAAACCTTATAACTATGTTGAACCACTAGCCATCGAAGTCATAGATACGAAAGTAGTAGAGGGTAAAGTTGATGGAACTAAGGGAATCCAACTAGACCACATTACAAAAGGATAACCACCAGTGAAAGGAGCAGAATGTTGGGTGCCCCCACTTGAACCTAAGATGAAGGTAAAGCCAACAACTACTGTGCTATGTGCAATAGTAGCGATAAAAATAGTATCTCCTCCTATAGTTGAATAAGGAGTATGCACACTATCCATATTGGCAACCACACTTGTGCCACTAACATTGGCCATTAAGAAAAAATAGGGAGAGTGAATAGGGCTAGCCGGTCAATGAGTCAGAGTACCCATGTATGATACAACATATGGACAATAAGAAGGAAGATGTTCTATAAGAGTCTCACGTGGCTCTAAAATGTCTTCAATTTCTACTTTATCTTCTGATTGGAAGAGTACTCTAGTAAGAACTGGAGCGTTTTCACCTGGATTATGGACTAGACTAGGTTCTCCTTGTGAAATAAGAGCCCTTGGTGAAGGATTTATCTTCGTTGTGTGAGCTTGTACTGGTTCAAGAGAACCAACAAAATTACTCCTATGTCTTCTTGGTGAAGGCTCGACACTCGCAAGTGAAAGCCCATGAAGCCTTCCAGACTGATGAATTGGTCGATCAACCACCTTTATATATAAAGAAAAATTAAAGACTCAATTCACCTAAGGCAAGCTAGGAGCTCAAAGAACTCTCTAAGAAATTCCTAAAGGTACAACCAAGTAAAGAACCTCCAAGTATTTTTGCTTTGGGTGACTAGGAACAAACACTAAATATAATAAAGTGAAGAAAAGGACCTCCCAAGGGTAGTTTGGGATGATGAGGGCCCAAGACTACCAGCAAAGGTATCAAAAGTACCATGAAAGTGATACAATGTCTGCCTTAATTACCATGGGAATTCCCCCCTGTAGTCACCTATGTAGTTCCTAGGAAAGGCAACTAAGGTCACCAAATCGTGATTGAAATCTAGGCAGAAAAGTCATGGGTGCATGATCCAACAAGTAGCAGACATGGTATCTCTATTTCCCTATCTTCACGCTTCCTTTTGCTTGACTCCCGTGTTAAAGGATCTTTCCCGAACAACTTAATGATATTGGATTTCCACACTTTAATCAACTTCTATACTTTTCATTTTGAGTGGCCTTCGAGAGCTTACTCCACACACCTATTACAAGGCCCTAAAATGCCCTATACTAGTTGTTGTTGCTATGACAAAAATAAAAAGTCTAGCTCATTTTAATTTAAGCGCTCATTTTAGTTGGTTGTTATTTAGGAAAAGGGAAATGGAAGTGCAACTGATGATGTTTTGACACAAAATAAATCAATAGAAAACCTAGGTTACGTGAGAATGCAACGATTCTTTTTCTTCAATGAAAGAGATTTCTACAAGGGTTCTATGAGGAACCTAATAAATGAAAAGCTATTTTTATTTTTCAATTTAGCACTCACACATTCAAAACCAAACAAAAATAACTAAATGATGTTCAAAATGCATCTAACCTAATGCACATTAGCATGCAAGTGCAAGATTCAAAGAGAGACTTAATGGTAAAAAAATGTGCTGAAAAAGGTAAAGGCTAATTCAAACAACAAAGAGAAGAAATCCCAAAATAAAGAGAACTCCTAAAAAAAAAATTATCCTTATAACAACAATTTGCATATTTTCTAAAAACCCAAAAGACTACTAAAACAAAGAGAAAAGAAAATAATAAAGAGAATGATTTTCTTTTTCTTTTAATGATTTAAAAAACTGAAAATTCAGAAAGGAAAGACAATCAAAGATCTTAAGACCAAAGGCATGAATAAGACTCAAATCCACCTAGTCATAAATGATCACAAAGATTAAAATACTAGTGAAAATGAGAGACTTCACATTTCAAGAACTTGGCCAGAAAGATATAATAAGAATCTAAAAATCAGAAAGACTCCATAGAACTAAAACATCTCACTCATCCAAGAATTTCAATCCCCTTTCGAAACAAGAAAGAGAAAGCAAAATAGCCAACCTCTAGGTTGTAAAGGAAGCAAATCAAAGACTGGGTTATCAACAAGTTCAAGAGAAACAAAGATCTATTCTAGAGCCACAAAACAACCAGATATCTCACAAAGAAGATCTGGAACCCAATTTCAGACATAAAAGGCTTCAAAAATTGAAAACCTAGGTTGACACAAGCATTTCTCCAACAAGATGAAAAACACCAACAATAACAGTCATCGAGATGATTCCAGACTTCATAAAGATCGAGAAAGCATAAATAAACTTGGTCAAAGCCTCAACAAAACTCACAAATGAAAAATTTCCATTTTTCAGATCTGTACATGACTGTTCAAATACAGTTTAGTGTATATATGCGACTGTATGTGAAGCAATAGGCATATAAGTAGGTTTCTTTGGAAGAAATTGCCTATGTATGCAACTGTTTATAACAAAAAGTGTGTATAAAAAGAAAACTAAGGAAAAATAAAAAGAAAGCCTAGATATAAAAGATCGGTTGAATGAAAAATTACTCAAGACTTAAGAAGAATGGAAAAAACCAAGAAACAATAAACTAAAACTAGATCAAAGAAAACAACCCTTCTAGGAAATACTTGATGGTATTCCCCAGTGGAGTCACCAATTCAGTTTACGGGAAAAGTTCCCTAAGGTAAGGTTTGAAAAAATCAGTAGAGCAAGATAAAAAAATCAACAAAGAACACTCAATCAATCATGCCAAACATTTGAATGATCAAAGTTGGACTTAGAGATGTACCCGAGGGTCCTATGTTTGAAGATGTTCTCGTAGGGTCCAAAGTTCCCTTTGCTTCCTCCAAGATGTGCAGACCTGCAAATAAATCACATAAGAATATACATAATATATAATTCAATGTGCATGCGTAAGAATATGTTAAATCATCATATATACAGATTTAGACTTTCATTCATAAGATGACAACATATATTGGGAACACAACATGAGATTTTTTATTGTTTAGCAACAGTAACTACAAGATAGATACAACTTGATCGAGGCCAAAGGCACTTGCGAAGCCTTCCTTTGGATCTGTCCAGCCCTAGCCATAAAGACAAACTCTCTAATAGGTGTAAGAAGGAAATAGATAAATAAATTAAGCATCTATACAAAGGAAACCAAGGTTTCCTAGAGACCAGGAGTGCAGGAGGCACAGGAAAAACAACCTTGATCTAGGGAAAATAAAGTATAATGTCAATATCTCTCTTCCCTTATGAATTAGGCCTACCTAAGGGATGTATATATACCACCTCAAATTGGTTATTTTAGTTAGTCCATGGATTCATGTAGGTGGGCTCTCGGTAAAACCTGTAAACCCCGCCTGAAATATAAAATTTTATTTTATTTTTTCACATTTAAAAATGTATATATAGGTATAGTATTATTGGACCCGCATATGTATGCTCTTTTGTGTGGGCAGAGTCACATGTGGAATTTGAAATATAGTTTTTTAATATAAAGTCAAGTTTACATGGGTAAAGAGACTGCTTAGGGCCATAAAAGAGTATCAGGTCTATAGGAGTGTTGAATGATGCTATAAAAAATACACAAGATGAATGTTTGAACTACTAAGATTCCTTTTTGTTAAAAGTTACAATTTGGTATAATGTGTGGTTTGATAATATTTTTGATTTATTACGTTATCTATGATATTATATATTAACTAATATTTGATGTTTCATATGTTTCACCTCAACATTCTTATTAAAAATAATCCAAGGTGATGAGTGATCTCAGTGCATTGTAGATATTTAACAGTTACGTGTTTGTAACAACACATAAGAAGAGACCAAGGATCAATAGGAAAATCCAGGAATGATCAACAGTATGGTATAGTACAACACTAATGGATCCTAGCGTGGTCAAGAAGAGGACTTGATTGGGAAAAGAGTGGAGGATCAATCTCCTGATTTGATGGACACCATTTGAAGCATAAGAGTTGAATTGAAAACTTATAAGGCTAACAATGAGAGACTTGTTGCAGCCTAGGAAAAGTAGGTAGAGGTAGATGCAATTATCCTGTAGATATTGCCATACCTGCAAATACATAAGAAATAGGAGCATGGTTCCAACTACTTGGAAAAACAAAATTCTAAGCCTAGCTCAGTAGAGGTTCAAAAGCAAAATGTGACACCAACAGGGTAGGAAGAAAGAAGTCAAGGAAAATACATAGATTATAGGATGAATACATAATGGAAGGAGGTACCCCACTCAATACTCCATAAAGATAAATTAGAAACCTTGACTACTCTTCAGATATTGAAGTTGAGAGACACCATAATTAGTAGAAAAGCAAAGAGAAAGATTGGATATTGGAAGAATTTAAGAAAGCAAAACCCCCTATATTTGATGGAGAGGTAATGAAGGTTGAGGAAGTATAAGCTTGGCTATCAGGGATGAAGAATCACTTTAGGGTACATGACTACTTTAAGAACATGAAGGCCAGAGTGGTTATCGCTAGTTTTAAAGGGAAAATTGACATATGGTGAGAAGAATTAAATATTATTAAACACATTAGGGAGAAAGTGTTGTCATGGAGAAGGTTTGAGAAATACTGTTTGGATAAGTACTCGTGTGAAAAATATTTTGATAGAAAGGATAAGGAATTCTATGAACACAAGTTGGGACAACTAACACATGAGGAGTACATTAGCAGGTTCTTGGAATTACTGAGATATGTACCTATATCAAGGATGAGAAGAATAAGATCCAGAGGTATCTTAGTGGATTACCATATGCATACTGGGACAAAATAGAGTTTTATGAGCCAAATACATTGGAGGATGACATCTGAAAGACCAAACACTTCTATGAACACTCCAAGCATAAGATTGAGGCCTAGACTAATTGGAAGAAGAAATATAAGGGAGGTTTCAAAAGAAAAGGGTAAATACCTCATTATATGAGAAAGGGAGAAGGAAAGAGAGATTAGATATGTTTTCCAAAAATTAATATCATCATAAATCCACGATAATCATTAGAAATGAACCTCTAAACTCAGTAAGATAAGGTACTGAGGGGTCTAACAAAAGAACCTATATAGTGTTGGACATGTGAAGAAAATCTTCTGCAAAGGAATTGTCCTGAGGAGAAATTGACTGGAACAAGGTTGTATATTGTACTAGAAGCATCAACAGTGAATGATGTGGCCCATAACGTACCCCAAATTTATGTTGCATTGGACAATAGATAGGAAAACCAACAATTTGCAATGATTCAAATGGATAGTACAATTACCAACCAATTTCTTTCAATTCTAATTGACCTAGATTCTAATTTTAGCTATGTCATCCCAAGGATTGTAGAGATATGTAAATTTCCTTAGGAACCCCATAATATTCATGGTTCTTTAAGCTAGCTATAGGAACAAAGAGGTGAATAAATGACATGGTTGAGATTTTCCCCATGGAAATTGGTAGCATGACCACTACAACCAAGTTGAATTTGTTTCCATTGGGATCATATGACATTCTAATAAGAAGGGCTAGTTGGAAACCCACATGAGAAAATAAAATTGTTACAACAAAGCTCTAGAATGGCTTAGTGATGGGGGTGAAAATAAAACACCGCAGGGAATAAAGAGGTCGATAACACTCAGAAAAATAATTGCACTTCAAGTGAAGTGTTGTAGTAAAAAGGAGTGTGTTCTTTATGCAATACATGTTTCTAAGGAAAAAGAATGCATTTTGGATGTATTTGAAAATCTTAAATCACTCAATGCTAAAACAATATAGTGACATGTACCTATACGAATTTCCAGAACTATCACCTAGAAGAGATGTTGATTTCCCCATTGAGCTAATTCTTGGAACGACACCAACAATGAAGGTCCCATATTGCATGAGCATGTAAAAACTCATGGAGATGAAGATACAACTAAAGGAAATGTTGGATAAGGGTTATATTCAGCCTATTGTATTACCTTGAGAATCCCTAGCGCTATTCGTTACAAATAAGGATGGCAGGCTACCGTTGTGTATACACTACATGAAACTAAACGAGGCTACAAAGAAGAACAAGTATCCACTACCCAAGGTTGATGATTTATTTGATCAACTGATTAGGGCCACTATATTTTCAAAAATTGATTTTAGGTCAGGATTCCACAAGCTCAAAATAAAAACTGAGGAAATTCACAAAATTGCCTTTAGGATGATGTATGACCATTATGAATTTGTAGTAGTGCCTTTTAGGCTTACAAACACCCCAACCACATTCATGTGCATAATGAATAATGTTTTGTTGTAACTGATACAACCACCCTCCAAAAGTTCGCTTATGCTTTGATTTTGGAGCCTTCTTGCCTATCCACAAGAGCTTATCTTGCACTGACTCAGGTATTCATGTTTTGACTGAGACTTATATTTTTCATTTGTGCTTATGCTTGCTTGTTTTCACACATAACTAATCTTTCTAACTTACAATTTGATCTCCCAACTTGGTTTCATAGTAGTTTTGAGCTTGCCTCCAGGAACTATGCAATCCTTGAGGGAAAGTAATCTTGATGATGGGAATTATACAATTAAGACTGACAGTCATCCTTGAGATCAAATACACATTAATAGAAGGCATCCCATCACTAATCCTAGAAACTACATAATCCCTCATTGAGGTTAGAAATTGTGTAGTGCACTGAGCCGAAAAGTTGTCGAGTTCCCCATAATTGTGTAGTCTTTCCCTACACTGTGCATGGAAAGTTTCCCCGAACAAGAAAAAAGAAAAAAAGCTAACATGAAAAAACATCCCTAAAATATAGGGATCTATTATTAGTATCTCGAAGGAGAAAATTTTTCTATTTTTAGAAACTTCGACCAAGTGTCACTGTTTCATTGATTTTAGGGATGCAAGTCATAAAACCTAATTCGATCAAATATATTTAATCGATGCCTCTAGAGCTCATTTGCACATTTGATCTTAGATCTCTATCGTTTCTGAGAAGATAAATGAATCTTTGGTGTGGTTGTCGTCACTTTTCCGGGTGATTTTCTCTTTTATCATCTTTTGCCACTTTTTCTATCGTTTTTCATTGTTTCGCTTGTGTGAGTGTTGGATTACTTATTTCTCTTCATGGTTGCTAGTGTTTCAAATTATTTTAACTTGTAGAAGTGTTGTTTTAAGTTTTTGTTTGCCTTTCACAAGTGTCACATTGATTTTCCTGTTTTTACATTGATGATCGTCGTCGTGGCGACTCTCCTCACATATTTGATTTTCCTTCTATTTAATTAGTTTTTGAACTTAATATGCATTGGTTCACTCATACTTGGTCAATTTTTCACTCAATCTCACACCATCATTCACTTCTACTTGTTTTTCACACTTCACTTGGCATATCTGC
This sequence comes from Pinus taeda, assembly GCA_000404065.3. Classification (NCBI taxonomy): domain Eukaryota; kingdom Viridiplantae; phylum Streptophyta; class Pinopsida; order Pinales; family Pinaceae; genus Pinus; species Pinus taeda. The sequence continues at coordinate 258,738 of APFE030785746.1, forward strand.
ACTTTCCTTGGCTAGATCTTGCCTTGCCCAGTCAGGGAATACACAATCCTAAGGCTCAAGCCATAAGCTTGGCCCCTACACTTGCTCAGTGCATAGTACAGGTTGGCTCCAATTGTACATTTCACAGTTCTAGGGCCCCGCCTGTCACCTTGGCCATTGATATTGTGTAATGTGCAGTCTCTCCAAGTCTCTGCCTAGGTTGGGACTATACATTGTGTAGTCCCAAGCCTCAAGCTTTGTCCTTGGCTGTTGGGATTCCCACAATTAGCCAGTCTCCCTTGTTGATGAAAATTGTGCAATTGTGCTCTCTTGTTGCTCAGTTTGCTTCTTGATCATGCTTTGAGGGTAGAATTGTTGATGTTATTATCTTCTTGCCATGAGTGTCTTTTTTTTCCCACAGGTACCATACTTGTGAAGCACTTATCTCCAACAATCATTGTTACCATGGCACCAAAGAGAGCTACTTCAAAAGAGACCACTGAAATTAGTGCTAGGGAAGAAGTTAAACTTACATCGGTAGACTCACTAATGTATGCAGATACTTAGTTGTTTATAGAAAAGGGGTCAAAACTAACAGGGAAGGAAGTTAATGAAGCTCTTTCAGCAAAGAGCCTTGAGGTAGATCTAGAGGATCGACTGGTGTATCTGAGTATTTGACAATCAGGACTACACAAGGTTGCATGTAGATATCCAACCTTCCCACATGCAGATGTCATCAGCTTGATTGTATCACACATTGATGAGAAGACCATGAAATTGAGTAGTGCCAGAGGACAGAAGCTTGCTACCTTTCAAGCAAAATATTATCAGTGCATGTATCACTTTCCTGATCAAGTGAAGCTCATGGACTCATTTTTGTATGCCACCAACAACTATGTGAATACAAGAGATATTTTCAAAGGGTAGGTGAAAGAGCCATCATAGTTTCAATAGACACCCAAACATTTATATAAGACGAAGTCCCTCAGGAAGGCTTACCAGCTCTTGGTTATCTTAGCTTGCAGGATCCATGGTCAGTAAAGCATGGAGACCTTTCCTGAAGGGTGGGAAATATTATTGAACCAGGTTGTGAACAAGGAAGGCATTCAAATGGTCATATTTATTAGCTCGACAGTTGAGAGCCCATGTAGCACAGACTTGGAGTCCTCTCGAGGGTGAAAAAGAAAGGTTTTATATGTATGCATATTTGTTGGATGCAATCCGTGCAAAACATTAGTTTCTTGGCATGAACTAGACATGGACACCATGAGAAACTATTGTGCATATCTATTGCAAGCTGATTTCAAATTGCAACCATCGACGAGTAATGGAACAACTAACTGACCATTTCATCATCCCACTTTACAACCTTATCTTTGAAGAAGATCCACCTTGGATGTCACGAGGAGAAATGGAGGCAATAACAGAGATCACAGATTGGTATGCCTCATCAGGTGGTACATTCCTTACAGTGTTTGGAGGAGATAAACCTCCACATTTTTTGCCCAGGTACACCATCGACAAGCTTGTCATGCAAGAAGCATCAAATTATCTCACCATGAGGTTGTCAACAACTTTACACAGGAAGAAGAAAGCACCATGGCACACTCTTCATTTTCAAATTGGATTATATGCGATAAGAGCTTGAAAGTTGTGGATACCGAGGCAAAGGAGATAATGAAGTTTGCATTTAGTACTTGGGACTTTAATCCGTATGAACCCCATGGTATTTGCATAGACCACTGTGTGAGAATTTACTTTTAGTGGATCAATGGGGCATTCCATTGGCTAGAAGAGGATCCATGGAGGAATTTCTACAATGCCTCCAAACTCTATGAGTTGGTTATTTTAGTAGGGACTTCACATGCTACTTCGCAGAGGGAAACAATTCCAAAAGAAACAACAACATAAGGCAACAATCCTATGCAGGACAAGGGAAAGAGGAATATTGTCGACTATCCAAAGGGAGAACAAAGCTGCAAGATGAAAGCATATCCTATTGTCATGAAGGAATATTTAGTAACAAAGCAAAGAGAAAGTAGAGGATATAGAGAGAAGAGCAGAGGAAGAGAGAAAATAAGAGGTTGCAGGAAGAAGAATAGAAGTTGAAGAAAGAACAAGAGTTGAGGATGAGAAAATGAGAAGAGAAGTAGAAGCAAGAAGAAGAAGAAAGGAAAGGTGCAATAGAATAAGAAACAACGATGATTCAAGTTGAAGAGAAAGAATAGAATAAGCCAATATCTGAGGCGGAAGGTGAACAGATGCAGGATGAGGAGCTTGCTCACCAGATTGAGCACTTGATTGAAGTGAGATAAATGGAGATGGAACATGAGCGACAGAGTTAAGATGTTGATATGATTCTGAGCACACCACAGGTCACCATTCAGTCTCCTCCACCTCAAGCAGCAAAGCCATCCTCGAGTGAGGAAGGGGATGTTGTTCCTTTTAATGATTATCTGGTAATAGATGTGTATAATCTATCATTCAATGTGTTCCAAAATAAGATTATACAAGCACAGAGAAAGAATTTTTCAGATGATAATGTATCGCTTGCATTCATTAGAGAAAGGCTGATAGTGGTGTACACTAGGAAGAATCCAAATGTCATTTCCAAAGCCAACATGGCCTTTGCAGGAGCAACAAGATCAAACATTCAGTATTTGATAATCGAGAATGAGAAATTGGCACAGAACTTGCAGGCTTCCAGGAAAGAGGCAAAACAACTCCACACAAAAGCACAAAGTGTAGTTTCCACATAGGTTTACTTGAAGGATATGAGAGCAACAATACTTGCTGAAGTATCAACACTTGGAGAAACCATGTGGAAGCTCTATGAGGGGTTGGTGACCATATATAAAGTAGTTATCTATTTTCATGGCTTACAACAATAGAGAAAAGAGTTTTTTGTAACTCTCAAGAACATATAAGTTTCCATTTCCTATGTGCAAGAATGGACAATGCAATACAAAGGGGCACCAATTGACTTTGTCAAGAAAATGAAGCCATAGGAAGGGCTGGAGAGAGCAAGAGTTCAGATGCTGATTCAGAACAATAAGAAACTTACCTTATTTATTAATACGAACTTAAACATGAATGAAACAACTTATAGATATAATCATAAACACAAAGATGTAGCAAAAAAACACTTCATTTTATTAATAGAGAAATATTGAACTATGCTTACAAACAGAACGCAAATAAGATAGATTGGGTGATGGTAGCTTATCTTTGAGAAGAGATATGGTGTCTACATGCCTCTGAACTGTGTTACAATGAGGCTCAAGGGCCTATTTATTATTGGAAAACATGAGAAAACTATAAACAACCAAAACCCTAACCCCAAGAGATGTAACACCAAGAGTTTGTGGGCCCCGTTGGGGTTAGCTGGGCAGCCAACTTCCCAGGTTTGTAACTTGCTCATATTATCTCCATTTGGCGCATACGATACCTTGTTGTTAAGATGTCTTTAAGTACTACAGATTTCTCTGTGGACCCTAAAAAAACGTCGTTTAGGGGGTCAAAACTGCTCCAGAAGATTAGGACCCGAAAAACTGCTAAAAATAGTAAATGCTGAAATAAACAAGGAAACATATGAAACTAACTAGGGAGTCTAGGTGGAATAGGCGGGTGGCCACCAATATCCACTTTGATCATTTATTGGTAGCATTAAGGCCTCATATGTACAGTTGTTCAATAGTTTGGATGTCTTGGTGAAAACACACAAAATCCCATCAGATGGTTCACTTACCAAAGCCAAACCCAGGAGCCAGGTCTGGCAGGAGATCGAAGAGTACTTGGAGAAGCTGAGAAAAATTTCCACCAAGGAAGATTTGGATTTAAAAAGAGAGAACATGCATAAATATATTGATGGTCCTGTCCAAATTAGAACAATGTTTCTCATGCTTCAGAACGAACTTGAAACTAGTTCCAAGACATTGTAACCGGATGCCAAGGAGGCTAGATTCCGCTTTCAACCAGACACCATCATGTAGTTTGGGGATGTCATCACATAGTACTGAGCCTAACACCAATATGTGACCAAGAAGCATTAAGTGGAAGTTGTTGAGCTAGAGTTTTCCCAACCTCAAGCATCATAGTGTTGTGTCTTGTTAGGTTGTCAAGTTGTCTCTACCCTATTTTATCTTATATGAGTACAACTGTAAATTGTAATATTATTTGTAATTATGTTGTAAGTGAAATTCCAAGTGTAAATATTGGAATATGAAGTGTCACCCCCTCTTGTTATAGATAGAACCTCATAACTCATGTAAGGGGCTTTTGGGAGCCAATATTTTGGCTAGGATTAGGCTTAGAAGGTTTGGGAGTATTGTGAAGAGCCTTGGATTCTCCATAGCGTAAAAAGAGTATAATTTCTTTGGAGGAGAAGGATTTCTTGAATTTAATATTTTACTATTGGGGCTAGTGGTTCCTCAATGGTGTATGTATTAATGGAACTTCCACTTATAATAAAATCAGAGCCGACACACTTTCATGCATATGTTACGAACATAGTAGGACTATTCTTGTTGTATTTTCAATGTATGTTATTTAGCTTACACTTATGCTTAAGAATTATTTCGTTTTAATTTGTATGAATCTTGTTGAATGCATGTTTTTGTATTAATTCATCACTTTAACTTGTGGACTATTCCGCATCTTAGCTTGTGATGTCATTACACTCGTGTGTTCCTTTCAAGTTGCATACGATTACAAGCTTCTAAGGGTCGCACTTCCTTTTCCCTTCATGTCTTGGAACCTTCATGTATCACACCTGACTTTCCACAGGGTCACACACTTGATCTCACCCAAATTTACCATACTTCACTCCATATAGTTTTACACTCAAGGCATAAGATTACCACCCACTTCTAGGATTCCTAATCCAAACAATGTGAGGTCTAGTTGGGACTTCATATCTCGGAGATCCCTTGAATGTTGGCAGGTACAACACCGTTAACATTTTTTCCGCTAGAGGAAGGGGAAGATGACAAGCTAAGCCCTTGAAGTTTGTTTTTAATTTCTGCACTCATTTAATGACTTCTCCCCAAATCATAACCCCAACATGTTTTTCTAGACACACAAATTTGAAAGCATTGACGAGAATTATTGATGACCTATAAAATTTGAAATTCAATGGCAAGGATGAAACAACGTTATTTGAGCACACCACCGATTTTCTTGATTTTTCCCCAAAGAACAATATCCATTGCGAGGATGTTGGCGATAGGTTGTTCATTCTCACATTCGAAGTGCACGTACGAGAATGGTGTAACACATTGCCTAATGAATCCATACACTCTTTTGAGCACCTTGTCACAGAGTTGTTCTGTGCCTCTGATATGTATGATCACAAAACTCTATGCAAGAAAATTTTGAATTTGTGAAAATGACCTGATGAATATGTTCAGGATTTTCATGATCGTTGTATTCATTTCTTCTTTGAATTTATAGAATATAAAGTTGATTGGTCTTTCTTGGTAAAAATATTTCTATATCTTTTTCACATTTCAAAAAATCCACACGAGCTTGAATATTTTGAACCTCTCCCAACATACCTCGGTAGTAGAGCTTCTAAATTTGTGACAGATGAAGTTGTTGTTCCAATTGACCCTTCATCCAATTCTCACCAAACAACTCTAGTTCCAAAAGTTGAGGTGGGATAAGTGGAGAATTCATCCATTGATCTACCACCATCTTCTCCCAACCTACATACTAATAATTTTAGTGAAGGATTGGACTACGAATATGATGATTACAATGAAGTGTTATCTCCTCATCCTCCATCTTTTGATTCCTTTGATCCTCTGGATTGTGAGTTGTTGTGTTCACCTGTTTTGAATCCTTCTTTTGATGTTCATGGGGATCAAGTTTTGGATGGAGTTAGTGTTGAAGAGCCAACTTGTGATATCATTTACTATGACTATGTGTGGGAGCCCATAGCTAAACAAGAATCTATGATGAAGGATGATTCTTATCCTTCTGCACCTCTCCCTCATTACCTTGACATCTTCCACGGTCTTGTCATCCCTGTCAAATCTTCTAAAGAATCATTTTCTGATCATTCTCAGAATATGTGGAATGCCATCTTTTCATCCAAAGGAGGAGAGGACAAATCTGTTTTCCCTGATCTGTCTATTCTCTCATCTCATATTTCTAAAAATATTGGGGGTGAAATTTCTCTTTTTCAATCATCCCCTCTTTACAATTCATCAGAGCATGAGGATGCCTCTGTTTTTAATCTTGAACTTTCTAATCATAACTGGCATGATATTTTCATTGATTCATTTCATCATGTTTTTTATTTTTCCACTGTTGATCTTACCAAGCCACTAGTCTTCGATGATCCATCTTTCGGTGAATTGGAACTTCCCCAAGCTGTCATGGCACTTCAGCCCAAGCTGATGGTTATGTCAAGTTCTCATATTCTTGAGGTCAGTTCCACTTTTGATTAGAAATGTGTTGAATCTTTGCAGGCTCCTCATCACTCTGTTACATACATTGAAAATCAATCTGTTTTACAATTTTGACATCCTCCGCCTGTACCACATGATCCTATCGCTCAGCCATTGGAGGAGTCATACGTGGTGAGAATAGTTGCAAAACAGAAATTTTCTTCTTTCTTTATGTTAACCATTTGCACTATTTGAAATTTTGTGATTGCATGTCTTCAGATCGCAGTGTGTCTACACACCACCATGCACCCGCAGAATGTCTCCCATGCACATTCCTTTCTTTGTTTTCTGCGTGTTCTTTCAAACTTCGAACATTTTGGTTTGTATTTCCTTATATTTTGTTCATATGGTTATGCTTGTATATATTTCTTGACATGTATTCCCTCGTGTTCATAGGCCAACCAATACACTGGTAGTTGCAATGGAAGTATCGTTTCACGCAAGTCTGGCCTATTCACTGTTAGGTTAGGAGTAGGAGTAGTTGTTTTCCTTTCTTGTTTGTTTCTTTGAATATATTTATTTCAGTTTTTTATCCACACTTTTCTTTGGTTTGTTTTCTTTTCAGTTATAAGATAGCTTCCACATGATACCATGTTCGGCTTCTCAAACAAGCGAGGTGAAGTCGAAGAGGAAGTTGTACTGCTATCAACACTTGGTTATCTATTTATTCCCTCTCTTTACGTGAATCTTGAATTTCTTTTAGTTAATAATACTTTGATAGAAAATACGTTACTTTTAGAGAAATTCTCAATGAAATCATGATGCTTGCACTTTTAACTAGTACCGCCTAATCTAATTGGTCCTCTATTTTTTAGGTTAATCCTTCTCAACTAATTCGAGTAGAGTAAAGAGGGGAGGAAAAACTTAACAAGTATGTCAAAGGTGTCTACAAATATCCTTCTCTAAAGGGATAACCTGTTCTTCTCTGAATAAGTTGGGATTCCTCTTCTGCCCCCATGAAATAAATAAGTGCCTATGGAAAGTTCTTTGAACAAATAGAAATGAAATAAAGGGCAAAAGAAGAGAAATGATTCTTACATAGAGAGGTGAAGCAAGAAAATTTGTTGGGGTACTATCCAGGCTTGCTGGTAGTGGAGCAATGCTTGTGTTCCTGAAGTGACTCCGTTGGGTTATTGTCCAAGCCTCTTGATAGCAAAGCAAAACTAGAGATGAAAACTAAGACTCTGACATTTTATTTTATTTGTGCATCTATATACTCCTCATCCCCAATTTCGCCTATGTTTTGATTTTGGAGCCTTCCTTCCTATCCATAAGAGCTTATCTTCCATTGATTTAGGTATTCATGTTTTAACTGAGACTTATATTTTTCATTTTTTCTTGTGATTTCTTGTTTTCACACTTAACTGATCTTTCTAACTCACAAGTTGATCTTCCGACTTGGTTTCATAATAGTTATAGGCTTGCCTGTAGAAAATGCGCAATCCTTGAGGGCAAGAAACCTTGATGATGGGAATTGCGCATTTTAGACTGACATTCATCCTTGAGATTAGAAAATATGCAGTCATGGAAGGCAACTCAAAAATGAGCCCGGAAACTGTGCAATCCCTCACTGAGCTCAAATACTACATATTGCACAGAGCCAGAAAGTTACCTAGTTCCCCAAAATTGGGCATTCTTTCCCGACAGTGTGCACAGCTAGTTTCCCTGGAAAAGAAAGAGCGAAAAAGCTAAAAAGAAAAAATCATCCCTAAAAAATAGGGATATATTATTAATATCCCAAAGGAGGCACTTTCACTATTTTTAGAAACTTTTATTAAGTGTCGCTTTTTCCTTGATTTTAGGCATGTGCATCATAAACCCTAGTTCGATCAAATCTATTTAATCGATGCATCTAGAGCTAATTTTCATATTCAATTTAGAGCTATAGAATTCTCGAGGATATCAAGGAACCTTCGGTGCAATTTTCATCACTTTTTCAAGTGAGTTTTGCTTTTGTCATATTTTGATGCTTTTTCTATCTCTTTTTGTCATTTTGCTTGTGTCAGTGTTGTTTTACTTATTTCTCTTCATGGTTGATGGAGTTTCAACTTATTTTAACTTTTAGAAGTGTTTTTCTAAGTTTTTTTTTTTTTCCTTTCAGATCAATTTTCTTGTTTTTACACCGATGGTTGCCATCACGGTGACTCCCCTCACATATTTGATTTTCCTTTTGTTTAATTAGTTTTTGCACTTGATATGCATTGATTCTCTCATACTTGGTCAATTTTGAACTCAAACTCACATCATTATTCACTTATGCTCATTTCTCACACTTCCACCAGATAGATATGTACTTTCCTTGGCCATATCTTGCCTTACCTAGCTGTGAACTACACAATCCTAAGGCTCAAGACACAAACTTGGCCTCTAGAACTACACAGTGTGCAGTATAGGCTAGCCCCAACTGCACATTACGCAATTCCAGGGCTCAAATTGTCAGCTTGGCAACTGAGACTGTGCAATGCGAAGTCTCTGCCCAAGATGGGACTGCACATTGTGCAGTACCAAGCCTCAACTTCATCCTTGGTTGTTGGGACTACCCAATAAGCAGTTCCCACAACCATCTAGTCTCCCTTGTTGATGAAAATTGCGTAATTCTTCTTTTAGTTGTCAGGCTTGCTGCTTGATCATGCTTTGAAGGTAGATTTGTTGAAGCTAATGTTTTCTTTCCATGAGTGTCCTTTTTGTCCCATAGGTACCACACTTGTGAAGCACTTCTCTCTGTTATTCATTATTACCATGGCACCAAAGAGAGTTGCTTCAAAGGAGATCACTGTAAGAAGTACTGGGGAAGCAATTGAGAAAACATCAGTAGACTTCCCAGTGTATGTAGATACTCAACTCTTTATATAAAAGGGGTCAACACTAACATGGAAGCAAGTTAATGAAGCTCATTTTGCAAAGAGCCTTGAGGCAAATATAGTGGACCGATAGGTGTATCTTAGTATCTGACAGCCAGGACTACACAAGGTTGCATGCAAATATCCAACCTTCCCATGTGTAGATGTCATCAGCTGGATTGTCTCACACATTAATGAGAAGACCATGACATTGAGCAATGCCAGAAAACAAAATATTACTACCTTTTGGGAAAAATATTATCAACACATGTATCACTTTCCTAAGCTAGTGAAGTTGATGGACTCATTTTTCTATGCCACTGACAACTATGTGAATACAAGAGATATTGTTAAAGGCTGGGTGAAAGAGCCATCGAAATTTTAACAGACATCCATCCATTTATACAAGACAAAGTCTCTTGGGGATGCCTACCAGCCCTTGGTTATCTTAACTTGCAAGATCCATGGTCAACAGAGCATGGAGACATTTCCTAAAGGGTGGGAAGTATCATTGAACCAGGTTGTGAATGAGGGGACGTCGTTAAATTGGTCAGATCCGCTGGATCGATAATTGAGATCCCATGTAACACAAGCCTAGAGTCCTCCCGAGGGTGAGAAAACAAGGTTTTATATGTCTGCATATTTGTTGGATGCAATATGTGCACACCATCAGTTTCATAGCATGAACTAGACATGGACACCACGAAAAACTATTATGCATATCTATTGCAAGATGCTTTCATATTACATTCATTGAGGAGTAATAGAACAAGTAATTGACCATTTCATCATTTCGCTTTACTTGCTCATCCTTGAAGAAGATCCACCTTGCATGTCATGAGGATCAATGGAGGCAATAATAGAGATCGTATATTGGTATGCCTCACTAGGTGGCACCTTCCATAGAGTGTTCAACGAAGAGAAGCCTCTTCATGTTTTACCCAGGTACACCACCGACAAGCTTGTCATGCAAGAAGCATCATATCAACTCGCCATAGGGTTGTCAATGAATTTTCACAGGAAGAAGAAAGCACCATGGCCCACTCTTCCTTTGCAAATTGGATTATATGAGATAAATAACTTGAAAGACGTGGATACTGAGGGAAAGGAGAGAGTGAAGTTTGCATTCAATACTAAGGACTTTAATCCATATGATCCCCATGGTATTTGCAGATACCACTATGCGAGAATTTACTTTCAGCGGATCAACAGGGAATTTCATTTTCCAGAGGAGGAGCCATGGAGGAATTACTACAATGCCTCTAGACTCCATGAGCTGATTAGTTTAGCAGGGACTTCACAAGCTACTTCACAGAAGGCAGAAATTTCAAAAGAAACAACAACAGATGATAGCAATCCTATGCAGGACAAGGGAAAGAGGAATATTGTCGACAGTACAGAGGGAGAACAAAGCTGCAAGATGAAACAAGATCCTATTGTCATAAAAGCATCTTTAGCAGTAGAAGTAAAAAGGAAGTAAAAGATACAAGGAGAAGAGCGAAGGAAGAGAGAAAAGTAGAGGTTGTAGGAAGCAAAAATGAGGTTGTAAAAAGGAGGACATAAGTTGAAGGAAGAACAGGAGTTGAGGAGGAGAGAATAAGAAGAGAAGAAAAGGCAGGAAGAAGAAGAAAGGGAAGGTGCTATGACAAGAAACAACATCAAAAGAGGTTGAAGAGAAAGAACAGAACCAGTCAGTAGCTGAGGAGGAAGGTGAACATATGTAGGATTGGGAGCTCGCTCAATAGATTAAGCGCTTGATTGAAGTGACATACATGGAGATGGAAAAGGACTCACATAATGAAGATGTTGATTTGTTGTCGAGCACACCAAAGATCACCATTCAGTCTCCTCCACCTCGAGTAGCAGAGCTAGCCTCGAGTGAGGAAGAGGATGTTGTTCCTCTTGACGATGATCCAGTAATGGATGTGCACAATCTGTCATTTGACGAGTTCCAAAAGAAGATTGTACATGTGCGGAGAAAGAATTTTCCAGATGATAATGCATCACCTACATTCATTAGAGAAAGGGTGATAGTGGTAGAGACCAGGAAGAATCCAAATTCCATTGTCGAAGCCAACTTGGCCTGTGCAGGAGAAACAAGATCAAAAATTCAGTATTTGACGACCAATAATGAGCAATTGGTAGAGAACTTGCATGCTTCCAGGCAAGAGGACAAATGTCTCCACATAACAACACAAAGTGCAGTTCCCGCACAGGTTTACTTGAAGGAGATGAGTGCAACAATACCTGTTGAAGTATCAACACTTGGAGAAACCATGCAGAAGCTCTATGAGGGTTTTGTGACTGTACATAAAGAAGTTGTCTATTTTCATGGCTTGCAACAACAGATCAAATATTTTTTTAAGACACTTAAGAACATACAAGTTTCCACTTCCTTTGTGCAAAAATGGACAATGCAATACAAAGGGGCACCGCTTGACTTAGTCAAGAAAATGAAGCCATAGGTAGAGCTAAAGAGAGCGAGAGTTCAGATGTTCATTCAGAACAATAAGAAACTTGCCTCATTTATTGGTAGCATTTAAGATTCATATGTACGATTGTTCATTAGTTTGGATGTCTTGGTGAAAACACACAAGATCCCATCAATCGGTTCACTCACCAAATACAAAGCCAGGAACCAAGTCCGACAGGAGATAGAAGAGTACTTGCAGCAGCTGAGACAAATTGTCACCAAGGAAGATATAGAGCTAAACAAATAGAACATGCATATTTACATCACTGGTCCTGTCCAAATTAGAACAATGTTTCTCATGCTTCAGAACGAACGTGAAATTGGTTGCAAGACATTGTACCTGGATGCCATGGAGGCTAGAGTCCTCTTCCAGCTAGACACCATCACACAGTTTAGGGATGTTGTTGGGACACTAATTTGTCATTATATTATCACTTTTTAATGCCTATTTCATCCATTTCTACCATTATTTATCGCGTCATTTATCATAATTTATCATATAATTCCATTTTATAATTATGTATTCTCTTATGGATAAATATTATTTATTATCCTTTATTTTTAATAAAATGATGATTATTATGTATGATTTTACCAATGATGGTTTATTAATGGATTTGTTGTAACATGAGTCACGATTTTAGCCTCCAAGATCTTTTCCAGATTGCAAATTTGATCTCTAGCTCATAATTAAATATTCCAACATAGAAATTCGTTGGAATAAGAAGTGATAGTCTTGCATTGGATGTTTCAGACAAATGAAGGACAATCTAGAAAATCTGAAACATGGGTTTTGTCTAGAAAAAACTGAGTTAGTTTTGTAATGAGAAGTTTTCCAAAATTTGGTATGTATTAAGAGAAATGGAAGGTTCTTCGAAGATGATTTTCTCAGATTTGTTGTTGTGACCGTTTTTCAAATTCTTCCAATTGCAATACCAAATTCGACTTGTTCTTGTTGAATTTTGATGGAAAGATCTTTCAGATATGATCTTGATGATAAATTTGTTTTGTATAATGCAAATTTGTAATGGAAATCAATTTGTAATCAACTTTGTTGTAACTTCTCTTTGTTCTCTATGTATTTAAATGAAAACAAAGATCAAAGAGGGAGGAGGAGAATTAGAGGATAATTGGGGGATAATGGAAGGCTAATTATGAGATAGGAGATGGACAATTGTTAGATAGGATGTAGGAGAAGAGATAAGAAATGAGAGATGAGAGGATGAACAATTGTTGAATTTGAGGCAAAGCTATGAGCTTCATTATGTTGTAATTATTTCTCTCGTATGTTTTAATGAAGGAAGTTATCCATTGAGTTCTACATCTGTTATTTGTAATTTTATCTGAGTTATTTCTCAAGGCGAAACTGAGTCCTGGGCAGCTGGGCCCCTTACCTTAGACGAGGTGCTACCTTGAACATCTACAATAGTTTAGTTGTGTGCTTGTTTCTTTGAATTTCAATCATTGTTCTTTAAAGTAAATTTCCATTTTAATCAATTAATTTCTTAAGTTGTTGCATTTCCAAATTTGTTATTTCTTGCAACTTCAAGATTTCATTTGATTTGTTGCTCTAGATAAGCATTTGAATTATGTTGAGTGCAATAGCTTGAATTTCTAATTCAGCAAGATGTGATTTAATTTAGCAATGATTTAAGTTGTGTGATTAGCATAATTTTTTCCCTGTCACTTACTTTCTTCTTTTTAATTTTAGTTTTATTATGCAAGTCTTACATTTTATTTCTTGTTGAATGAGCTTGATAGTGTAGAACATGTTGGGTTGTGTTATATTCTTTCCACGACTAACCTACGTAGTGAACCGGGGGGTTAGAGGGGGGACGGAGCCCCCCCTTCGTTGCGCTGATTGCGCAGCAGGGGGGGCAGCAGCCCCCCCTATCTAGGGGGTTTGAGGGGGGTGGGTAGCCCCCCTCTACGGGGTTCGGGGCAGTGCCCCGGGAAATTTTTTTTTGGACCCTATATTAGGTTGGGCGAACCTACCTATGGTTTTGGGTCCATGGTTTTGGATGCGATGGTTTTCGGTCCATGGTATTGGATGCTTCAACATGTATAAATATGTATTGTAACATTGAAAGGAACATAATGAAAAATCAAGCTGGTAGTCCCGGTTTTTGGATCCATTGGGAAATCTATGTGTATATTTGTTTTATGTGTTATGCTCTCTCATTTTTATTTTTCTTGTGATTTAGAATTTGTATGCAGGTAATTTATCTACGAGGTTAAAACCTACATTTGGTATCAGAGCTGTTTTGGCTTCAAGGGGACGCCTTTGTTGCTGAGGGGTTTCACTCGGGCCTCTGGTAGACCCTGTTTAGTGGGAGATCTGCGAGATCGATTCTGGTGGTGAAAGAAGATGGTGAGCAGCGAAAAGATAGAGATTGAGAAGTTCAATGGTCAGATTTTTGAGTTGTGGAAACTCAATATGGAGGATCTGTTGGTGTATAAAGATCAGTGGATCACAGTAGATCCGGGTACTAAACCAATGGGAGTGATCGATGAAGAATGGAAGAAGTTGGATCGGAAGGCAAAGAGCACAATACGATTGTGTGTGTCAGATTCAGTATTGCTGAATGTATCAGGGGAAGCTACGGCGAAGGCTTTATGGGACAAGTTAGGGACTTTGTACCAATCTAAGTCTCTAGTGAATAAACTATTCCTACGGAAAAAGCTGTATAACCTGAGGATGAAAGATGGAGACTCGGTGACAGAGCATTTGAATGCATTTAAATACTATGGTAAGTCAGTTATCATCTGTTGATATTAAAATTTCAGATGAAGATAAGTGCATCTGTTGTGTTCTCTACTAGATTCGTGGGATAGTTTGGTTATTGCAATAAGTAGCAATGCAACTGCTTTGCAGTTTGATGAAATAGTCTCAGCCTTGCTGACGGAGAAGATGAGACAGAAAAATATGGACAACCAGAATGGTGATGCCTTGTCTGTACGAGGAGGTCCCAGAATAGAAACAAAATAAGTCATCGAGTGGGAGATCTAAATCTAGAGGGAGATCTAAATCTCCAGGAAAACCTACAAAGGTGGTGTGCTGGAAATGCGGAAAGGAAGGGCACTTCAGAAGGGAGTGTAAATCTAAAGCTCCTGATAAAGGAAAGGGATCTGATGATGCTCCTTCTGCAGAGGCGAAAACCACCTCAGATGAAGGTGGGGATGTGTACTTGGCTTCTTCAAGTACACATGTAGATCATGAGGCATGGTGATTGACTCAGGTGCATCCTTTCACTTCACTCCCCATAGAGAGTGGTTCTGTGAGTATGAGAAATACGATGGTGGTGATGTCTTCTTAGGAGATGATAGGAAGGCTAGAATCATTGGTCGCGGAAAACTAAAGTTGAAGTTGCAAGGTGGAAGGGTTAGAACCCTTCCGGGTGTTCTGCATATTCCTGCGTTGGCCAGAAATCTGATTTCTGTAAGAAAGTTGGATGATGCAGATGTAAAGACAGTGTTCGAGAGGATACCTGCAAGATGGTTCGAGGAGCACTGGTATTGATGCGGGGAGTTCGGATTGGAACTCTGTACAAGCTGCAAGGTAGCACTATTGTTGACAGGTGCAATAGTTCTATG
>APFE030785746.1:281980-298534 GCA_000404065.3 Pinus taeda
TGAAAATGGAATTCATTAAACCTTGAAATGTAGAAGGTGCATTGGTAAGGCCAAAAGGCATGACCAAAAATTCATAATAACCCTCATGAGCTCTAAATGATGTTTTTGGAATGTCTTCAGTCTTCATTCTGATTTGATGATATCCTGAACAAAGATCCAATTTGGTGAAGTAAATTGATCCATGCAATTCATCCAATAATTCATCAATGATAGGAAGGGAAAATTTATCTTTAATTGTGAGCTTGTTGAGCTCCCTATAATCCGGACACGTGCACCATGATCCATCCTTCTTGTGCACCAATACTACTGAAGTAGAGAAAGAACTTTGACTAGGTTGAATTATCCCAGCCTCTAGCATTTCTGCAACCATACATTTAATTTCACTATTTTGGGCATAGGGATATCTTTACGGCCTGATATTTGGAGGAACAATTCCTGGAATCAAATGAATAGCATGATCATGATCACGAATAGGTGGGAGGCCCTTGGGAGTCTCAAATATCTTGGAATGATTGTCCAAGACTTTTTGGAGAGCTGGAGAAATAGATGATTTCGATGTGGGAACCTCTAGTAAACATAATTGTGCAATTACGCCTCATTATTCCTTCTTTAGAAGCTTTGTCATACCATTAGAGCTGATTATATTTCCCGATTTCACTGCAATACCCTGTAATTCAACTTCCTTTCCTTCCGCACAAAATTTCATAAAAAGTTCTTGAAAATTAAAAGCTATTGTACCCAAGGATTGTATCCATTGGACTTTAGTAACACATTAGCACCATCCATTGGAATGGAAATCATTGGGCTATTCAATACATATTCTCCCATGGGTAGCTTGATATTGTGGCACTTTCCAAACAAATTTATGGTTCCTCCACTTACAACCATCACTTGAAACTCTGGTCCTGGATATAGGAAGCAATTCAATTCCTTGGCTACCTTACAATGAATACAATTATGGGTACTTCCCGAATCAATCAACACTATTACCTTTTTCTTCTTGATATGTCCTTCTATCTTAATAGTTTGAGGAGTGGTAATTCCAGCCAATGCATTACAAGATATGGTAAGATTCATTTCTTCTTTATCTAGGGTTTGTTCTTGGAGTATATCCTCTTTTTTTTTTTTTTTCTTATTCTTTTTCTTCCCCCTCTTCACAATATTTGTAGAATAATTTATTCTCAGCACACTTATGACCTTTAGTGTATTTTCTATCAAAACTGTAACAAGGCCCTTTTGCTCTTTTTTCTTCCAATTGTTGTGGTGTCAACCTTGTAGGTTGTGGAAGGCTAGGGCCAACAACACTTCCATCTTTATAGTTGTGAGTGGTAGGCTTCCTGGTTTCCATAATTTTGCTTTCCCTTTTTTTTGCTAACCTGAATGCCTTCTCCAATGAATCAGGTTCCCAAAGGCAAACCTCGTGTTGGATATTATCCTTTAAATTCCTTATGAACACATCAATCCTATGATCCTCTGGAATATCTTTTACTCTTATGTTTAATTTTTGGAAGTCCTCAATGTGCTCTATCATTGAACCCTTTTGTTTGAGATTTATCAATTGGCTAAAAAAGGTGTTTCTTTTTTTATCCTCATAATGTTCTATCATTTCTTTCGTAAAAATTGTCTAAGTGACAATTTGTTTACGAGAACAAAGCCATCGATACCATACAAACTGATTTGGTTCCAAATATAAAGTTGTAATATGTACCTTTTCTGTGTTTTGCACATTATGGAGATCGAAAAATTTCTCTATCTGTAGTATCCATGTTCCAAGATCCTTGCCATCAAACTTCCTCATATTGATTTTTGGAACATGGTGGGTCTTCAATCCAACATTAGAGTTTATGAAATCATGATTAAAATTTCTTTTGTTCTCATCATGAGTTTCCTTTACTACCCTTTCACCACTAGTAACCATTTCTTGTAGCAACTTATTCATATTTATCTTCAATTCTTCCATCTTAGAGTCCACGCCATTCATCTTAGCTTCCATGCAATCCATCTTAGATTCCATGACATCCTCCTTAACTTGCATGCCATTCATATTAGCTTCCAAGCCATTCATCTTGGCTTCAGTTACCTTTTGTGAGAGTGAAAGTTGTTGTACTTGGTCTTGTAATTTTGATATATCATGTTGCATTTCTTCCTCTTCTTCATGAGTCATGCTAGAGATTTCAGGTTGCTTACTAGGTGTTTTTATTTTCTTTCTTTAGGGCATCAACTAATGCTAATAATTCTTCACTATTGTCTTTGAATTCCTTCAAAATATTTTTTCAAACCAATTTTATGAAAAATTAAAAAAAACTACAGATCATTTTTTCACTTTGTAAGAGCTCAATATTGAATCTGTTGTATCTTTGTAACTATGGATCTTGAATATCTGAAATCAATATCTAAAGTAGCCGTTTGAGTCCTCTTTCTAACCCCGCAAGTCTGATCAAGATTGGACTCTCTAAGGAAGAGTTATGCCAAATCTTCCACGGTGACCGGATTATAGACTAATTCAGTAGCGCGAAATTGTACAAAGTGCCACATGTCACTGTTTCAACCTTAGTACCTGAAACTGATATAAAGAAAACTAAAGTCTGTCCTCTTTCTAAAACTTCTTATGGAATTTCAATCTGATGCTTAGAAAATAAGTTATGATGATTTTCCCTAGGTCACTTGTTTGGAATGTAATTCAGGAGTCTACAAAAACCCTAACTTCCTCAGATCATATCTCCGAAAATATAGCAAGACAAGCTCTGAAATTCAGACCCGAAGTTAAAAATATTTTGGCTCGAATGGTTTTTTGTTCTTCTGAAATGTCACAAAAAAAGTTATAGCAAAAATTCCACGATGACTTATCTAGAGCAGCGAAACCCTAGAATCCAAAGCTTTGATACCAAATGTTATGAAACCAACTCACAAAAAGATAGAAAATATAGATAAATGCCTTCAAAATAAGCCTCTTCGAGGGGGAAACCTCCTTTACATTACACAATTGAACAATTATTGGATGATACAAATGACAAGGCCACCTTTCTATATGTAGGAGTCTAAGGGGTCATAATATAATCAGAGCCGATATAACAATAATAATGTAAGGGCACAACAATAACAATAATGGGCTTCTATGGGGCACAATAATAACAATATGGGGACTACATAGGCACAACAATATAATAAGGGGTTTTCACTAATAACAATAAGGGTTTACACTAATAGTATAAGGACCTAACATTCCCCTCTCCTTCAAAAAGTGTTGTCCTCAACGCTTTAGTAGTTCTGGATGCTTCTATGTAAAATTATCATCCTTCCACATGGAATATTCAGCTGTTAAGTTCTTCCATTTGATGAGATACTATGAAATTGATCGATTTCGTAGCTGTCGATTTCTCAGTTCTGTGACTCCTTCAGGTTCCAATATGATTTTTCCTTCCTTGTCAAGTTTTGGTAATATTGTTTGAACTGGGATCTTCTTCAACTTTTGAATGAGTTCCCACCCTGCTTCATCATTCTTCCATTCATCCCTTGCTTTGTTTATCAAATTTGGTTGGATAATTATACCAACCTCTAACATTTTTGCAACCATACGTTCAATTTCACTCTTTTGGACATATGGATATCTATAAATGTTTGGAGGAACACTTTATGGAATCAAATGAATAGCCTGATCATGATCACAAATAGGTGGGAGGAATTTGGGAGTCTCAAATACCTTGGAATGATTGTCCAAGACTTTTTGGAGATCTGGAGAAATAGATGATTTCGATGTGGGAACCTCTAGAAAACATAATTGTGCAATTACACCTCGTGTTTCTTTCTTTAGAATGTTTGTCATTTTGTTAGAGTTGATTATCTTTCTCGATTTCCTTATGATACCCCTTAATTCAACTTCCTTTCCTTCTAAAGAAAATTTCATGAAAATTTCTTGAAAATTAAAAGCTATTGTACCCAAGGATTGTAGCCATTGGACTCCTAGTACAACATCAAACACCACCCATTGGAATGGAAAGCATTGGGTCTATTCCAATACATATTCTCCCATGGATAGGTTTGATATTATGGCACTTTCCAGAGCAATTTATGGTTCCTCCACTTGCAACCATCACTTGACACTCTGGTGTTGGATATAGGAAGCAATTCAATTCCTTGTCTATCTTACAATGAATAAAATTATGGGTACTACCCGAGTCAATCAATACTGTTACCTTTTTCCTCTTGATATGTCCTTCTATCTTTATAGTTTGAGGAGTGGTAATTCCAGATAATGTGTTACAAGATATGGTCAGATTCATTTCTTCTTTCTCTAGAGTTGGTTCCTGGTGAGTAACCTTTTCTTTTGACAGTTCTTGATCTTTTCCTTCTTGATATTTCTTTTCTTGAACCTTCTTCTTCTTGATATGTTCTTCTATCTTGAGAGTTTGAGGTGTGGTAATTCATGCCAATGCAGTACAAGATATGGTTGGATTCATTTGTTCTTTCTCAAGGTTTGGTTCTCGGTGTATATCCTCTTCTTTTGACATTTCTTGATCATTTTCTTCCTCCTCTTCACAATGTGTGTAAAATAATTTCTTTTCAGCACACTTATGAACTTTAAAGTATTTTCTATCACAATTGTAACAAAGCCCTTTTGCTCTTTTTTCTTCCAATTGTTGTGGTGTCAACCTTGTAGGTTGTGGAATACTAGCAGAAACAACACTTCCATCTTTATAGTTGTGAGGGGTAGACTTCCTTGTTTCCATAATTTTGCTTTACACATTTCTTGCCAACCTGTATGCCTTCTCCAATGAATCAAGTTCCCAAAGGCAAACCTCATGTTGAATGTTATCCTTTAAAGTCCCTATGAATACATTAATCCTCTACTTCTCTAGAATATCATCTACCCTTATATTCAATTTTTGAAAGTCCTTAATTTGCTCTTCCATTGAACCCTTTTGTTTGAGATTTAGAAATTGGCTAAAGAAGGTGTTTCTCTTTGTATCCTCATAATGTGTTTTCATTTACTTCATAAAAATTGACCACGTGACAAGTGGTTTACAAGAACAAATATCTTCATACCATAAAAATTGATTTGCTTCTAAACATAAATATGCAATACATACCTTTTGTAATAGTTGCACCTCATGTAGATCAAAATATTTCTCCATATATAGTATCCAATCTACCGGATCCTTTCCATCACACTTCCTCATATTGTCTTTTCTTGATTTTAGGAGATCTATATTGAAACAACTATAACTCTATAATTTCGGATTTTTAAGATCTGAACTATCTTTATGTCATAGCTCTTTGAGTCCTCTTTCTAACACTGTAAGTTTGATCGCAATTGGATTATCGAAGAAAGAGTTATGCCCAATCTCTCGCGATGACCTAATTATAGACTAGTTTAGTAAAGAGAACTTGTACGACATGCCACATGTCATTGTTTTGACCTTAGGTTCTGAAACTGATACCCAACAAACTAAAATCCGTCCTCTTTTTGTCACTTCTTACTAAATTTAAATCATATTCTCCGAGAGAGAGTTAGGACGATTTTTCCAAGGTTACCTATTTGGGATGTAATTCGGGGGCCTGCAGAAACCCTAAATGCCTTGGACCATATCTCCGAAAATACAGAAAAGAAAAATCAGAAATGCAGATCGGAGCTTCACCAATATTTCAACTCAAATGGGTTTTAATTTCAAAATGTAAAACTTCATAGAAAACAAACTATAGGTTAAATGCCACGATGACCTATTTGAAATGGAATTTTGGAGCTTGCAAAAACCCTAACTTCCTCACGTCATATCTCCGAAAATATAGCGAGACAAGATCTAAAATTCAAACACGAGGTTCAGAACGATTTCTTCTCAAATGTTTCTTTTATCTTCTGAAATGTCGTAGAAAAAAATTATAGCGAAAATACTACAAAGACCTAATTGGAGCAGTGAAACCCTAGAATCCAAAGCTTTGATACCAAATGTTATGAAACCAACTCACAAAAAGATAGAAAAGATAGATAAATGCCTTCAAAATAATCCTATTTGAGGGGAGACCTCCTTTACATTACACAAATGAACAATTCTTGGATGATACAAATGGCAGGGCCTCCTTTCTATATATAGGAGTCTAAGGGGTCATAATATAATCAGAGTCGACATAACAATAATAATGTAAGGGCACAACAATCACAATAGTGGGCTTCTATGGGGCACAATAATAACAATATGGGGACTACATGGGCACAAAAATATAATAACGGGTTTTCACTAATAACAATATGGGGTTACGCTAGTAGTATAGGGACCTAACAATATATCTTGAATATCAAAGAATGCAATAAAGTTGCTCCATATTAGTTTGATTGTGTTTATGACTTTTTGTGGCATATTGTTTTCTCTATTATGGAAAGATATTTATGAGACATGCAATTGGTTATAGATTGTGTCCAACGATCTATCTGAACTTGTACATTCCCACAAAGAGCTAGACAAGGATGCATCTTCACATTATCACAAAGCTATCAAATTTTATGACAGCCTTGCAAAACAATTTGTCAGAGAGGGTCATGCCCTGGATCTTTTTGCTTCTGCAATGACCAAGTTCATAATGTCACATTTTGTAAGTTCCTTTACACTTCATGTCAATTCAAGATGAAGCTTGTTCATGATTATGATATGCTTTTATGTATGTGTTTTTTTGCCTATTTTATTGTAATTTTGAACATGCTTTTAAACATTAAAACATTTCTTATTTTTACTGTATTGAAATATACTATGGTTCATGAATTGAAGTTTCATGTGAATAAATGATGCACTGTAAAAACCCCTTGATACTTAAATTCAAGAGAGCGAATGGATCTCTACTTGAATGGTTCATGAGGCACAATACTTGTGAAGGTTTTGCAAATGGGGTAGCAAGCTAAGTGGGCTTGATTGTGGGGAAAACTCCATAGTTAAGTGCGCTTGAGCTAGAGGCGATCTGGGATGGGTGACATCCTAGGAAATCCTGGTTACCAGGAGCAAGCCCTTGAAGTAATGATTAATGCTGTGTGATTCATTTCACTAGTTTCAATCTAACTTCTTCACCCTTGTGAGCATCATTCAATACAATGAGTGCTAAGTGGACTATTTAAAAATCATGAGAAACTAGTCAGTTACAACTACCTCTCATGGAAATGGTCATACATGAATGACTTACTTAACGTAGTTGAATCCCAAAAATGATATCTAATATAATGCACTTCAAAAACCCCTTAATACTTAAATTCAATAGAGTGAAGGGAACTTTACTTGAATGCTTCATGACGCACAATACTTGCTAAGGTTTTGCAAATGGGGTAGCAAGCTAAGTGGGCTTGATTGTGGGGAAAACTCCACAGTTAAGTGCGCTTGAGACGGAGGTGATCTAGGATGGGTGACCTCTCAGGAAGTCCTCGTTACCAGGTGCAAGCCCAGGAATTGATGATTGACACTATGTGATTCATTTCACTAGTTTTAATCCTACTTCTTCACCCCTGTGAGCATCACCACATGCAATGAGTGCTAGTGGACTATTCAAAAATCATGAGAAATTAGTCAGTTACAACTACCTCTCATGGAAATGGTCATACATGAATGACTTACTTAACGCAGTTGAATCGCAAAAATGATATATAATATAATGCACTGTGAAAACCCCTTAATAGTTAAATTCAAGAGAGTGAAGGGAAATCTACTTGAATGGTTCATGAGGCACAATACTTGCTAAGGTTTTACAAAGAGGGTAGCAAGCTAAGTGGGCTTGATTGTGGGGAAAACTCCACAGTTAAGCGTGCTTGAGCCAGAGGCGATCAGGGATGGGTGACCTCTCGGGAAGTCCTAGTTATCGGGTGCAAGGCCCAGAAGTGATGATTGACACTATGTGATTCATTTCACTAGTTTTAATCCCACTTCTTCACCCCTATGAGCATCACCCAATGCAATGAGTGTTAAGTGGACTATTAAAAAATCATGAGAAATTAGTCAGTTATGAATACCTATCATGGAAATGGTCATACATGAATGACTTACTTAACGCAGTTGAATCCAAAAAATGATATCTAACATAATGCACTACGAAAACCTCTTAATACTTAAATTCAAGAGAGTGAAGGGAACTCTACTTGAATGGTTCATAATGCAAAATACTTGCTAAGGTTTTGCAAATGGGGTAGGAAGCTAAGTGGGATTGATTGTGGGGAAAACTCCATAGTTAAGCACGCTTGAGCAAGAGGCTATCTGGGATGGGTGATCTCCCAGGAAGTCCTGGTTACCAGGTGCATGCCCCGAAAGTGATGATTGACACTATATTGATTCATTTCACTAGTTTCAATCCCACTTCTTCACCCATGTGAGCATCACCTAATGCAATGAATGCTAAGTGGAATATTCAAACATCATGAGAAATTAGTTAGTTACAACTAGCTCTCATGATAATAGTCATACATTAATTACTTACTTAACACAGTTGAATCCCAAAAATGATAGAGTGAAGGGAACTCTACTTGAATGTTTCATGAGGCACAATACTTGCTAAGGTTTTGCAAATGGGGTAGCAAGCTAAGTGGGCTTGATTGTGGGGAAAACTCCACAGTTAAGCACGCTTGAGCCAAGGCGATTTAGGATGGGTGACCTGCCAAGAAGTCCTAGTTACCTGGTGCAAGCCATGGAAGTGATGATTGACACTATGTAATTCATTTCACTAGTTTCAATCCCACTTCTTTACCCCTATGAGCATCACCCAATGTAATGAGAACTAAGTGGACTATTCAAAAATCATGAGAAATTAGTCAGTTACGACTACCTCTCATGGAAATGGTCATACATGAATGACTTACTTAACGCAATTGAATCCCAAAAATGATATCTAATATAATTCACTACGAAAACTATTCAAAAATCATGAGAAATTAGTCAGTTATGAATACCTCTCATGGTAATGGTCATACATGAATGACTTACTTAACGCAGTTGAATCCCAAAAATGATATGTAATATAATTCATTGCAAAAACCCCTAAATACTTAAATTCAAGAGAGTGAAGGGAAATCTACTTAAATGGCTCATGAGGCACAATACTTTCTAAGGTTTTGCAAATTGGGTAGCAAGATAAGTGGGCTTGATTATGGGGAAAACTCCACAATTAAGTGCACTTGAGCCAGAGGTGATCTCGGATGGGTGACCTCCCGAGAAGTCATGGTTACTAGGTGAAAGCCTTGGAAGTGATGGTTCACGCTATGTGATTCATTTCACTAGTTTCAATCCCACTTCTTCACCCCTGTGAGCATCACCCAATGCAATGAGTGCTAAGTGGACTATTCAAAAATCATGAGAAATTAGTCAGTTGTGACTGCCTCTCATGGAAATGGTCATACATGAATGACTTATTTAACGCAGTTGAATCCCAAAAATGATATCTAATACAATGCACTGTGAAAACCCCTTAATACTTAAATTCAAGAGAGTGAAGGGAACTCTACATGAATGGTTCATGAGGCATAATACTTTCTAAGGTTTTGAAAATGGGGTAGCAAGCTAAGTGGGCTTGATTGTGGGAAAAACTCCATAGTTAAGCGCGCTTGAGCCAGAGATGATCTGGGATGGGTGACCTCCCAGGAATTCATGGTTACTGGGTGCAAGCCCCGAAAGTGATGATTGATGCTATGCTGATTCATTTCACTAGTTTCAATCCCACTTCTTCACCCCTGTGAGCATCACCCGATGCAATCAGTGCTAAGTGAACTATTCAAAAATCATGAGAAATTAGTTAGTTACGATTACCTCTCATGGAAATGGTCATACATGGATGACTTAACGAAGTTGAATCCCAAAAATGATATCTAATATAATGCACTAACTAATGCAATGAGAGCTAAGTGGAATATTCAAAAATCATGAGAAATTAGTCAGTTACGACTACTTCTCATTGAAATGGTCATACATGAATGACTTACTTAACACAGTTGAATCTCAAAAATGATATCTAATATAATGCACTGGGAAAACCCCTTAATACTTAAATTCAAGAGAGTGAAGGGAACATTACTTGAATGGTTCATGAGGCACAATACTTGCTAAGGTTTTGAAAATGGGGTAGCAAGCTAAGTGGGCTTGATTATAGAGAAAACTCCATAGTTAAGAACGCTTGAGCCAAAGGTGATCTGGGATAGGTGACCTCCGGGAAGTCTTGGTTACTGGGTGCAAGCCCCGGAAGTGATGATTTACGCTATGTGATTCCTTTCACTAGTTTCAATCTCACTTCTTCACCCCTGTGAGCATCACCCGATGCAATGAGTGTTAAGTGGACTATTCAAAAGTCATGAGAAATTAGTCATTTACGACTACCTCTCATGGAAATGTTCATACATGAATGACTTACTTAACGCAATTGAATCCCAAAAATGATATCTAAAATGACATATTGTTACAATCATAGTTTAATTTTTTTAGAACATTTCAGTGAGGAGAATAACTCTATATGGGCTTTAAAGGCCAAACTTTTTGGCTCAAAGTTAAATGCCTAGAAACCCCGATATGCATGGGACCTCAATAGGGTTTTATGAAAGCTAATGAAGGATAAGGAACCCTAGTGGTAGGATCTAAAGGGTCCAGGAAATTAGCTCATGAAAGTTTGAGGTTTTGACCCTATACGTCGAGGATTTTTTGGTAAAAACCCCCTCGAAGTTGATGAAAAAGGTAAGAATCTATAGGTGAATTCAAAGGATGCAACTCATTATGACAATTTATTTTTCAATCTCAAAAAATCTTATTAGGCCTACATAACTACTTTTATATGATAGAAGTTTGATTCATTAAGTGTGCTTTAACCTTAAAAAACCTACAAGACCTGCAAAGTTACTTTCCTAAAAAACTTACAAGGCCTGCACACATATTTTGGTATGATAACATTTGATTTATTTTTACTTTGGGAAATATTTTATAATATTTCATCATTTTTTAGTGGATTTAGATGGAATGTGATTCAATCATGTCCAAGATCTAGATTCCAAATTTTCAACAACTTTATGAAATGGCATTCTAAAAATTGAAATTAACCCCCCCCCCCCCCCACCCACGCAAAAAATAAAAATTGAAAAAAAAAATAATAATAACTAATCCTAACTTTGTTTCTAACCTAGTGAACTAAACCCCAAATTTGTTACTTTATGTGTAGAAAAGAATTGATACCGTGAGTGAAGATCATAAAACAAGTCTAAGGAAATAAGCATATTCTTGAGTAATAAATTTTAAGTAAAAACAAAGGATTTTCTGAAAGAAGTAATCTTCATGGAATAGAAACTCATGAAATAAAGTAGTACATCCTATTTCATAGTGAATAAAAGAGAATTGATAAACAAGAATTTACTCAAGGTGCAAACATATCTTACTAGGAGCAATATGACCATATGAGCCAATAATAATAGTAGTTGACTTGGGCTATGGAAGGTTGATCAACTTGGCTAGTCCAAAATATCCCACACGAGCTTCAAAATTTTCATGAAGTAGAATATTATTGGAATTTATATCTCGGTCAATAATTTTGCAACGAGCATCCCAATCTAATATAAATGAATTTTTATGAAGCAACTCACCTAAGATTCTATTTGGTATATACTCATAGAAAAAAAACTTTGATCCATTGTCATAGGAGAAACCATAGAGCTTCACAATATTACAATGCCTGATTTCACCAAGAGTGGATATCTCATAATTGAATCTCTTTCGTTTCCTTCTAGTTGAGAAACCATCTTTTTGACAAAAATAAGTTCTCCCAAATGTAGGGTGGCCTTATAAATTGTTCCACACGCTCCTCTTCCAATTACAGTTCTCTCAAAGAAATTATCCGTGGCTTCTACTATGTCTTGGAAATTGAAGCTTTGTATTAGGAAAAAATATACCACTAACTTGATGGATTGTTGGTCTTCAAGAGGAATGAGCATACATCTTGGCTATCTCAAAAAATAGGTAATGACTACCGTTATAATCAATAAAGATCCCCCAAACTCTCCAATAGTTATGGCCACAATCTTTGTTGTTTTGGGTCTCCGCCTCCTACCAAAAATGGGGAAAGGTGAATTTCCATACACTTAAGGGTTGCCATGCATCTGGCATTGGTCATCCACAAATCCCCTGATTTTCAATGAAAAAACTAATAGTCATGTTGTGAAAAATTGGTATGTTAGGCAAAGGCCCATTAAGGTTAATGTATGAAACATTACACGCCATCAAACTCTAAAGAATTGAAAATGAAGGAGGAAGTTGGCCAATAAATTTATAATTTGAGATAGATGGATTCTAGCAATCTCAAGTTGCCCAGTTAAGTTGGTAATAACCCTGAAATCCTATTCCAGCTCAAGTTTAGAGTAATCTCCAAGCCTTTAAGTTGACCAAGTTCTAATGGGATAAGCCCTGAAAATTTGTTCCCACCCAGTTGCATTTTTGTAAAACGGGAAATCCTTCCAAGAATACCAAATATTTCTCCTTACAGATTGTTGTCACAATGCTTCATTGATTCTAAACAAGCAACATTGCCAAACTCATTTGGGACACTGCCAGTATAAGAATTCATGCTCATGTCAAGTCATGCAAGGTTTAACAAATTGGCAAGCTGCAGAGGAATGATTCCTGTAAGCTTATTTGATGAGATATTTAAAATTATCATTTCCAAAATATTTCCATGTTTATGGGGGTGGTGGACCAACAAATAATTATCAGAAAAAGGGATGCTTCTCCATACTTTACAAGTTCCCTACTTCTGGTGGAACCAATCCACTCAAAATTTTATGTTCTAATTCAAGAGTATTCAAACTAACAAGTTATAGACAATGCACCAGTAAGGTAATTGTTATAAACAAAAATATCCTCGAGAGATGAGAGATTACCAAGTTCTTGGGGCAAATTTCCAGCAATGCGATTATTAGACAATTCAAGTTTTCTCAAGGATGAAATATTGCATAACTATAGAGGGATTTGACCTTGCAAACTATTGCTACTCGTATTAATAATCTCTAGCTACAATTAGTCCCCAAACTCAGGCGTTATTTTACCTGATAGGATATTGCCTGAAACATTAAGAACTCTCAAAGAAGTCAAATTTAAAGTTGCGGGAGATAAGCTTCCTATCAAATTCACGCCACTGAGATCAAGTGACCATACTCTAGGATCATGAGCATTGTTTATACACTTTACACCCTCCCAATTCCAAGGATTCTCATCGATGGACATCAAACTTTTCAATTTACCAAACTAATCATGAAGATTTCTCTTAAACTCAAGAAGACATTTCCCTTCTTCATTAAGCACATCAAGTTGAACCACTAAAAGGGTAACCATAAGTACCCTCAATGCAAAACTCTATGATTTTTTAGGTACTCTCATGTTGTGTGACCAATGGTTGTATTGAAGGTAGCCTCTGTGTCTGTCAAAATGTTTAGGAAGAGTTATACATACTTTCAAAATGGCCATAATTTTATGGAGTAAAAAGCCATGTGGGTAAATCCCACGAAAATAGTACAGCCACCGAAAAATGCAAATAAATCATAAAGTGGGCATACACCTAAATTAGGCTATTTGGATTTGTTATGCAAACTTTGGCTTAGGTGGCTTTTACCATTGCAACTCTAGTTATCTACTTGCTATTGTTGTGTTGTTGGCTCTACTATGGATTTATTTGTGTCTGTTTGAGGCATTAGTTGCTTATTGCTGAATTTTTACATCAAATCAAGGCCAGCATGAACTTAATCTCTTTCTCAATGGACATTTGTGGATTGCCTTTGTAGGTCATGCCTATGCCCGTGGAAATCACCAGCGAGAAGCTCATTGTTCTATCCTTGTGATAGCATGAGAGAGATAGTAGGTGAATGGAGAATACATGTTTGTGCCCTTAATTGTGTTCAAGCATAGACATGGTGAATAAAGTGTGGCATAAAAATAAATAAATAATTTTGGAGCTATGTTGGGCTGGTGTCTATGCATTCTAATTTTATAGTGGCAAGAAAAATTCTTGTATGGTGATTTCAAAGCGGCATATAATGCATGTAAACAGTTGTTAATAGGGAAATTTTGACTCTTTTTGAGTTCTTGTAAGGATGCAACATGGTACATACTAAATGGTTTGTGTTTCTAGTTGCAATAACAACACAAAGTGGAGATCATGGTTTTCATAACAAAAGAGCTTGTCAAGAATCATGTTGGGAGCTAAGTCACATGGTTTACCAAACCTAAGCCTTCAATTTTGGAATTCTATAAACCCAAAAAAAGAGTTTGCTTAAGTTTGTTCAACCTGAAAGTTGAATCTAATAATGACCCTGAATGAATTCGAGCCTCAAACTAAATTCAAACTCCAAGGCAAACTTGAATTACTTTTTTATTTTAGGTACGATGGTAATTTTAATATAGGGTTTGTTTTTTAATTTAAAAAATCATGTGCGCATAATGTTTTGGCACCATCTTGGTGGTTTGCGTCATAATTTTCCTTGGAGGCATGCAGTCTTCCTATTTCGATGCTTGTGTATCCCTGGTTATTCATTAATCTGCAAGTCTGTAAGTTATCTATAACATAACCTCTTACTCTATTATTAATATATATTTTTTCAACTGAAGAAATTGGGCCTAGGGAAGTCCTCAAGCATACACAACCCTAACTAAAATTCAATCATGAGACTTGTGGGGTTCAAACCTCCCACTTAACTATTGGACAACATCCTTGGGGACTGTCGTGCAAGGTTTTTGCAATAGTACTGATATTATGTCATGCAACGTTTGTGCAATCATACTAACATTCTACCCTCAACAATGTAAACTTTGAAACGGGAACCCATACTGTTACCCGTTTTGTAGAGATAGCAAAAAAGTGACTCGATTTCGAAAAGGGGTTATGCAGAACACACATGTGTTTTTTAAAGCTTAGTTTTTGGCACTATAAATTTTTTTATGTACATTGCGTTTTATGATGGTAGTGTTTCTTATGCTGATTTAAAAACGTGGTAATTCTGCACCAGACTCCCTTTTTAAAATGTTTTTTTTTTTTTACTTTTTTTATTTTCTAATGTATGAAATGTAAATAATTATTTTGTAAACTTAATAATTTTTGAAGTGGTCTTTTTCTTTAATATTTTTTTTTTTTATTTTTTTTTTTTTTTTTTTTTTTTTCTTTTTTAGTGAGGGTTTTATTGTTTCCACATTTTAAAAAAGAAGGCTGATATTTTGACTTTTCAATATTCTACATATTTATACATTGGTGATTAATTTTTCAATCCACAAGAAATAATTGTTTCTAAAAAACAATATTTTCTAACAATTGACATAAAAATAGACATTTTTAACATAAATATAATTAAAAAACTACACGTTTTGATAATTTTTGCTACAATTGACATGCAAAAATCACAATTTTTGTACGAAAATTTTAACTAAAAATAGTTAAATAATAGCTTTTTTTACGAATTTCATATCAAAAAAATAATAATAATCACTTTTTTTTTCAAAAAATAATGGTTAACTTAAAAATTAATGCGAAAATCACATATTGCAAATATTCAACACATAACAACCTCAATTGAGTGTATATTCTTCTCATAAAATGTCACAGTCAAAACATTGCAAGTATAACTACTTAATAGTTACAAAAAATGAGCTTGATTTCCAAGCATAACTTAAATTTAATCAACAATGTCACGTAATCCAAACTCTTCGTCCTCTAGAGTTTCATCATTGTTTTCTTCCTCAATATTTTCTACTTCCTTTTGCTCATTTTCATCTTCTAATAGATCTTTCATGTCTGCCAATCTCCCAATGTATGTCTTTCCAAACATCCCATGTAATGGTGGTTGAGGTTCTTTTGCCTTTTTTGCGACACGTGATTCACCAAAGTCCCCTTTCTTCAACCCAATTTCTTGCATTGCATCTGGAAGAAATTGAAGAGCATTAATTCTTTGCTGAATGAAATTGCATTGTAATGGATCTTTTTCAATTGCAATGCAATTTCTTCCTTTTTGAAGGGAGCATGCTAGTGTTGTACCTAGTTATCAAGCACAAAAGAAATAATGAAGTAAATTAGTACAATGACATATTAATTTAAAAAATAACATATAGAAATTCAATTCTATATAATAAAACTTACCTGAGCCAAAAAATAAATCCAGAACCCAAATTCCTTCATTTGAGCATATGTCTATAAGATAGTTAATCAATAATTGTGGTTTTTGATAAATGTTAGTTATCTCTCCTTTTTCTTCTTTGTCTTCATATGTTAGTTTTCTCACAACAGCATCATAACTCAGTATTTGGCTATGACTCTTTCTGTCCACCCGATTAAAAATCATAGACATACAACTATCATCTTTTGCCCAATTATCAATATGAATGAACTCACAATCATTTATAAATACTTGATCATCATGGTTAAGAAGATTTGACTTTTTCCTGAAACATGAAATAGTAAAAGTTCAATCAATTTGTACATAAATGAATTTTTCAACATTAATCACATATACATTTTAAACATCTTACCATGTAAGCTGCATCCTTGAATTTGCTTTCCCTTTGAAGCTTGACAATATCATTGCCAATT
>APFE030785756.1:9122-19753 GCA_000404065.3 Pinus taeda
TTACTTATAAATTATTCTAAATAACAAAAAAATATCTCTAATTTCAATGGCGATTCATGTGGATGTAGTAAATTATGTAAATATGATAAGTCACATTATTATTCACTTATAAAATGAAATTAGATTAATTTTATTTTTCAACCACACATTTTAAATTGGTATAAAAATAAGTAGTTTTCCATCTTTTTCTGATGTCTATGAATTAATTTGATTTAGATTGATGACAAAAATTCTAGAATTTTCTTATTGGAGTAAGTTAGGTGAGGTCTAAGATCACTATAACACCAAGAGTATATCCAACAATGTCTAAACCATATATACTAGGTATTTATGAAGTCGTGACTCCAAGAAGATGGGGGAGCCTACTCCTTGAGCCTTATGACAGTGGGTCACAGGTGTTCTCCTCCGGGATTTCAAACTGGATGGAGGGTATAACATCCCATTGTGCCAACCACCATTTATTGTTAATAATAATAATAATTCGCTAACTTGAAGCTCCATATCTTTCAAACAAAATTATGACTTTATGTATTTTCACTTTTCCCAAGACATGGCATCCCTTTTAATTCTCTTTAGATTTTTTATAACTTCTACATAAAGGGTCTTTGAAGACCATGATTAAAATGTTTCGATTCAGTGTGTTAAGTAGGGTTTTTAGTAACTCATTACAGGGGATGTGCATACTTCCTTCCATGCTTAACATTGAGTTAATATTGATGAAAACAATTTTTTTAGCATTAGCTATAATAAAATATTTGAATGTCCACTTTAAATAAAATATTTTGATATCAACTATATATACACACATATTGACATATATACATACAAATTGTTTTAAAGTGCTTTATACATCTTGGTATGGAAAAGATGTTCAATTTATTTAATACTTAATATACAATTCCTTCAATACTTAACATGGAATTAACATGTTTTATTTTAAATATATTAATAACAAAAAATATATTTATATAGGCTTTGAATAAAATATTAACATTATATTGAAAATAAAAGAATTCATTATGGTTAAATCATATATATAACTTCAAACCTTTCATGTTGAAAGATGATTAAGTCTCTCTAAGTAAAAACTATTTTTAAATTAAAAAAACTTAAAAAAATGATTGCACTGGAAATGATTTGATCTTTAACTTAGATAATTTCGAAGTTACGATAGATTTGAGCTAATATACAACTAAATGAATAAATTCATCATATACCATCGTAATTAATTTTTCTAAGACAAAACCAACATCGGCTAATATACAACTAAATGAACAAATCTTTAACTTAGATAATTTCGAAGTTACGATAGATTTGGGCTAATATACAACTAAATGAATAAATTCATCATATACGATCGTAATTAATTTTTCTAAGACAAAACCAACATCGGCTAATATACAACTAAATGAACACTTAGATAATTTCGAAGTTACGATAGATTTGGGCTAATATACAACTAAATGAATAAATTCATCATATACGATCGTAATTAATTTTTCTAAGACAAAACCAACATCGGCTAATATACAACTAAATGAACAAATTCATCATATACGATCGTAATTAATTTTTCTAAGACAAAACCAACATGGAACCCTTAAAACATATATGAGGTATAGATTCTCTCTTAGAATCAACAAAATTACTCATTTTTTCATAATGCTAAGAAATACTTAAAAGAGAATACCTAATTCTTGTAATTTAAAAGATGTGTAATTTTGTAGTAAACTTTTTTTAATTAGATATATTTCTATTAGTAGGGAGAAATGTTATTATCTTCTTTTTCAATTCCCACATAATGAGTTTAAATTCATAATAAATATATCTTTATAATCAAAACTTACATTTTGATATAAAATTAATTTATCATTTGTTTTTCTTTTGGTAAGTAAGCACCCATAGGGATTTGAACCAATAACCTATCACAAGGAGCGACTTAACAATGCACCCATTTACCATCAATCCAAAACCCATGAGTTAACTTCATTTTGATATCAATACTTTTTTTAAAAAAAAAAAAAATACAGTATTTTTAAAATGATAAAAACTTAATATTCTGGATCAAAATATTATTTAAATTTAAAATATTTTGAAAAATAAAATTAAAAGTTTTAATATCTTTTAAATATTATTTAAATTTAAAATAGTTTAAAACATACAGATTATATAAAATTTTAATATCCCTTTAAAAACTATTTGTTATTGTCTTTCGTATCATTGGTCTGGCTATAATCACATTATTATTTAAAACGATTTGTCTTTATATTTCTATTTTGTTTCAATCACATATAAAACAGTTTAGTTTTACCTCATACAATTTCAAAATTTTAATATATAATTATATCGTTATCATTATAATTAAATAATATATAAACACTTGTAATAAACAAGGGAGCCACTGCCGTGGCGGTAGTCCCTGCTGGGTCTGCCAGCACAACAAAATACAAACGCTTTGTAATTTAAAGCAAATAATAAAAATACACATTATTTTCAGTAACTTTTGACATGACGTGCATAAATGCCTGCGGGTGCCATTCGAATTTGTACAGAGGCGTTGGTTCGGCTCTCAACAAATTAATTCATTCCATCTATCATTGATGTTGTGGTTATGATGTACATGCCTGCAAACGCTACCTAAATTCTTTAATTGGGGTTTGAAAGAATTAAGGAATTCAAACATGATGCTTCTCTATTTATTGCATAGGGCGACAACGTGTTAACTATCGGTTCACCATGATGCTTCTCTATTTATTGCATAGGGTGACAACGTGTTAACTACCCTTCCTCATTGCCTTCTTCACACATGTTCCAGCACTACATTTAGAATAAATTAAATCAATTTAGATTAAATTGGTTTATAAGAATCTCAGAATGTAAAGAATTAGTGGAGATCATGCATTGCTATCTTAATCTTTTATAAAATATTCATATACATTGAATAATATTTTTATCAAAATACTTAGAATATTTAAAATATTGAATTAAATCGATTTATAAAATTGTAAAGATTTAAAAATTTGGAATAATTTTTTTAAATTTCTATGTTTAAAGAATATTATGTATTTTTACCACTATAATTAAAAATTCTAAAAACTTAGCTATGTGATAAATATTTTAATGTGTGATCTTTAATTTCTCATATATAAGATATTTAAAAAAAAAACATTTTCGATTCATTTAGCGTTGTAAAAATGATAATTTCTTTTATTTAAAAATACTTCTGAAATCCACCCTCAATCATTTTCTCTGGAAAATTAATTATGGTAAAGATGAAAACCATCAATTTAGGATTTAAAATTTACAATTCAAAATTATCCCAAAAGACAGTCATAATAAATTCAAAATTATTCCCAAAAAACAGTTATAATAAAGACGAGTCAATGGTGATGGTGAAGAAAATAATGAAAGATAGAGTTGGTGCGTCGGTAATAACACGAAGAATAACCTTTGCTTGGAAAATTTATTTCCCATATAAATTGAGCATAAAGCAAACACGCAAGGGCATGAACTACACACTCAGCTATGTTAAAAATTCATAGGTATAATCATCTTTTAGTTATATAAATTCTTGAATAATGAAAATTTAAAAAAAATATTAAATAATTTTTTTTCAAATAATCTTTTCGTTTATCTTATTTTTAATGTAACCATCTCTATTAATTTAATTATAATTAATTATCAATACAATTATTTTACAAATATGGAATAAAAATGGTTAAATAAAATCCCATGTAAATTATGTTGTATATGTCACATCTATGCTAGATATCCAGTCTGTCCTTTCAGGTCGCCGCCTTTTGCGTGTATTTTAAATTGAATTCGCTTCTTCTGTCGATACTTTTTAAATCTGAAATTGACTTTACTAAAAAATCATAAGAAAACAGCGTAAGATATTCAACGGCTGATTCTGTTTGGAAAGGTTTAAAAAAATTAAAATGAAAAGTGAGCTTTATAAATGCGAAAAAAAATATTATATATATGCATAAAAATATTTTTGGAAAAGAAATTATTATACATTTGTAATACTCTCATATTTAAGATTTCAAATATTTTGATTAAATAATAACAAATTATTATTAACAAGGAAATGTGAAATTTTGTCCACGGTCAAAACAAATCTACTCTATGCAGCTTTGAAATGTTAAATAGTTTAATTAAATGATAACTGCCTCTTTAGAAACAGTTCGACATTTTATACACTTCAAAAGGCATTCATTCCGTGTATTGATTTGGAATTAAAAACGCACTCTTCTCTATGGAATTTGTTTAC
Source organism: Pinus taeda (assembly GCA_000404065.3). NCBI lineage: Eukaryota > Viridiplantae > Streptophyta > Pinopsida > Pinales > Pinaceae > Pinus > Pinus taeda. The sequence goes on from APFE030785756.1 coordinate 13,396, forward strand.
TCACATGTTAATTATTCCAACTAATCTCACTAAATAATTCTGTACTCCTAACCGTATTATGTTAGAACATGCAAGGCTACATCGTGATAAGAAGAAGCTGGCAAATTAAAAAGAAGCAAAGCTAGCAAGCATTAGAAGTTCGTGTAATAGCAATCCTTTAGTATGTTTATGCAGAAGGTTACAATTTACAAAATATACGACCTTTTACGACTATCAATACCATAGACTTGATGAAGTTCTCATTTACAGCACACAATTCCATTTTAATACGTATGTAAAAATGTAATATGAATATTGGATATCTCAGAAGCCGCAATCCTTTACCTTATTCATATGTTTTAGACAAGCTTCAGTTAGCACGCCAACATACTGAGTTGACAGAACGGCTCCAAGACCACTTATCAGAAGAATCTTCACAACTGGCATGCATGCCACAGTTAGAAGGTCCCAGAATGCCATACTGTTTTCTAGGTTCTTCGTTCTTTCTCCTGAGGTTTTTTATGAAAACTATTGGCAGTACTCAGAACCAATGCCTCTCTATTGTTTCATTCATTTGCAGTAACTGCATCCAAATGCATGCTTTTTGTATGGCAAGTGAAACCCCTTGCTAAGCCACTGTGTGAAGCTCAATAAACAGGCAGGAGTATCCCTGTAAAAGAGAGATTAAAAAGTTAGCTTGCTCTAAAACCAGGATGACCTGTCAAAGAAAAAACTAAGCGACCCACTTTTTCATTTTATGAAGGAACAGAGTGAACAGATTAACATGTTAGCTTACTCTAAAACCAGGATGATCTGTCAAAGGAAAAACTAAGCAACCCACTTTCTCATTTTATGAAGGAACAGAGTGGTAGCAAATTTCAATCCTTTTAATCCAAAGATTCCAAACTGAACAATGGAAACAGAAAATTGGCATAAGTTACTTCCAGATAGCCCTTCAGCTTCGCAGGGCCAAACGACCATGCAATTTAGATCGTGGTCTAGCATTTACAGAAATTTACTTTAAACCTTGTTTCCAGCATACTTGTATCAAAGTTACAATCCAATCGGAGAAATTTATCATAACTGAAGCAGGGATAATGGTTAGAGACCCAGATTTTCTTTCATTTCCTCTGCTAATACTATCCACCGTACTCTGTGGCAGGGGAGGATCCGAGCAACAGGGGAATGGAGCCTTAATCACCATTTGAGCCTAGTGAGCCCCACTTATAAGATATTGTATGGGGCACTACCGAACAAAAACATCCACCGAGTTCAAAGTGTTCGCAGTAGAAGGATACGTGTGTAAGACATGCACAAAAAAACGTGGCAGGCGAATGGAAATGCTTTACCCTAAGTTTTCAAAGAATGCTTTACCCTAAGTTTTCAAAGAAGTATACAGGCAACTCTAAATTTTTTAGCTTTTTAATACAGGCCACTCTAAACTCTTTACCCTAAGTATTCAGAAAAGCCCGGCAATAAGAGGTCCAAATATAAACTTTGGATAAAAATCGATTGAGCAAAAAAAATTATTTCAAACATTGGGTTAAACATGACATGTACCGAAAATTTTAATCGGTCAAAACGAATTAATACCTGGTCAACGATCTATCGATCGCTATTAGTCCCACACAAGGACTAATAATTCGATTGAAATTCACACTTTCGCGGAAGATATAATATTATTCCATTATTTATAATAAAAGCTTAGGTAACTTATCCAGTTTTAAAGAAAAATAAATAAAAAAATTTAAAATGAATTAGAGCGACTATATAAGACAAATAATAGCTTCTTACCTCCCACGAACGCTTAATTAAAAACATAAACATAATTATTATTAAAGAAATAAAAATAAAGAATTAGAGTGACTATATAAATAGAATAATAGCTTCTTATCGACCAAATATCCTGAACGCTTGATTAAAAATAAAAATAAAAATATTCGCAACTGTTAGTATAATTCCAAATTTAGATTATCCTGTTTTTGGAGCATGCTCATTTGCACATGATAATTTGATAAGAGGTTGGACTAGCAGTGTCACATTTTATTTTTATTATTAATTTATTTATTAATAAATTATGTCATTCATTTAAAATAGATATTTAAAATATGTAATTAAATTTAATGGTTTAAGAATTTCTTAATTTAATTTTATAATTTTTATTAAAAATACTTATTTTATTTGATTATTGGAAAAAATTGTTTTTTTTTATAATTTTATTTTATTTTAAAATTAATCTAATTATTAACACATTCCTATTCACTTCACTTTTCAGTTATTTAAGTTAGTTTAAAATAAATTATGTTCACTTATTAAGTGAGGTTAAAAGAAAATATTTTATAAAACATTTTTTGTTATATTTATTAATTTATTTGAAGATAAATTGAATATATCTATTTATTAATTCTTTTTGAAATAAAATATCTTATAAATGATCTAATAGGATCATTATATTATTTGTCATTTATCTCGATGTTTTCATAGCAGAAAATGTGAAGGAATTAGCTCACTGGAACAGGTAAGATCCATTTTGGCAAATTGGGGTTTGAAACCTTCTGGGAGTATTTTGAGGCATCAAACAACATTTTTTTGTGTGTACATCTTTGTTTCTTAAGCACGAGACATTTTTTTTCTTATTACACACATAGAGACCTTTCTGAATGCTCAATAATAACATCAAACAGATTCTGTATGCGAAAGTTATGCCACTCAAATGTTGGCCTCCCTATTTTTGCCACCATAATTTGAGAGGATGCCACATCAACCCCTATTATTCATGGAAAAGGAGACATCCATGTGATTGTTATGAAGAAGACTCTGAAAGAGTCTAGATTGCAACTCTAATTAAGAGTTGAGGTAGTCAAACATAACCACTAGTAGGCTATGAAGTTGTGTTATAACCACGCCACAAAGGGGAAAGGGGGTTCCATTCTTTCAAGTGTATTTGTTCCATAGTTGAGTAATAATAGGCAAGAGGAATAGTATATAGAGATCACAAAGACGATTTGTGCATTGTAGTAGCCCACATGCAAGATATCATAGTTCTTTGTACTCATAGCCATATTTCTATTCAGAGAAAGGGAGCGGAACGACCTCACCTTCCAACTGGCACTGACGCTTCACTCAATGAACCTCTGATGAGTCCCACTGAAGATTGAACTCCCCTACAATTTCTTTCATTAAGTTCGACTTTGAATCACATGTTGGAGATATTAGTAATAATTTTTAATAATTTGTTTGTTTGCACAAGAACCAAGAATTAGTTCCACTCAGGTAAATGAAAATTCAAGTTGATATCTCTCCACAAAAAAAATAATCACGTTCACATAAGGTAGCCCTTGGAGTGACCCTACCGTCTCAGTTGCTCACAGAGCACCAGTAAGGGAGCGACCCTACCATATCAGTCGCTCATACAGTAATGGTAAGGGAGCGACTTTGGGTTTTAACTATTCAGTGCCACAGTCACTTGCATCAAGGCCTCTTAAGAGAGACCCTAGAGTCATAGTCTCTCACCTACAGTGATAGAGAGCGAACAAGGAGTTTCATTCGCACATAGTCAGTCATGATGAGGGTGACCAAAGTTTAGATCTAAGATTTGACATCTTGGATTTAGTTGACTTGAATGATCTGGTAGATTTGAGTTTCTCTCTATTGTCAGAACATATATGTAGATCTATAGATCTAATTTGTTAGTTTCCACTGCAAACATATGCATTGGGCTCATTGACAGTGACAACAATGCTGAGTAGTATTCAACATAGTGACAATAGTGTACAACAAGTTGACATCAGTTTGTGATAGAACATTACAACCATCAGTTTGAGGATTCTGATTCCTAACATGATTAGATATGTTTCATAGATATCATTATTGTTTTGTTGCATAGACAAAGTTATGGACCATTGTACTCTCTTTTTCTTCTTCATTTGATGATGATATAAGAAGAAGAATATTTGTAGGGGTTTTCCCCATAGTGGGTTTTGCCCCAGTCTTAGACCAATCCAGCTGTCTCTATATGTGTGCATGTTTTTCTTCTACTGCTCCTTTTATTTTTTGTTGCATTGATGATGTTGGTGATGTTGTCTCTTTCTATGTAATTACATATGATGTTGTATTATGGTGTAGATCAGAATAATGAAATGACAATATGGGGTGAACTTAATGTAGTAATGATGAAATGAAACTATCATAGCAAAGGACAATGTCACCCTAAGAAAATTTAACATGGTATCAGAGCTGGGCTAAAGAAAATTCATGGAGATCACCCCAATGATGACACCATTGATGGAAGAAAGAAGAGGATGGTGGAGACCTAAAATAATTCTAGAGTTTGAAGAAAACTCTAGATAACTTGATTATTAGAGTTTGATGGATTCTATGAGGTTGGGGTTGGAGTGAAAACACTTGATGATGTGATGTATGAAACTCTAGCATGGTCCATGTTGAAACACTTGATGAAGATTCGATGAAGCCCTAGATGGGATAATCCTTAGCAGAACTGGTTGAATACTTGAAGGAAACATTGGTATATGTACCATTGGTAATGACAACAATGCTCAATAATAATAGGGATAGTGATAGTAGTTTACAACATGTTGACATCAGTTTGTAATATAACATTACAACCATCAGCATGAGGGTTTTGATAACTACCATGATTAGATATGTTTCATAGATATCATTATTGTTTTGTTGCATAGACAAATTTATGGATCATTGTACTCTCTTTTCTTGCATCATTTGATGATGATCCCAGAAAAAAAGAATATTTATAGGGGTTTTCCCCATAGTGGGTTTTCCCCCATTCTTGGACCAATCTTGGTGTCTTTATATGTGTGCATGTTTTTCTTCTACTGCTCCTTTTATGTTCCGTTGCATTGATGATGTTGGTGATGTTGTTTCTTTCTTTGTAATTGCATATGCTTATGTATTATCGTGTAGATCTCAATAGTGCAATGACGATATGGGGTGAACTTAATGTAGTAATGATGAAATGCAACTATCATAGAAAAGAACAATGTCATCCTAAGAAAATTTAACATGGTATCAGAGTTGGGCTGAAGAAAATACATGGATATTACTCTGATGATGAAACCATTGATGGAAGAAAGAAGAGGATGGTGGGACCTAAAATAATTATAGGCTTTGAAGAAAACCCTAGATAACTTGATTATTAGAGTTTAATGGATTCTATGAGGTTGGGGTTGAAGTGAAAACACTTGATTATTTGATGTATGGAACTCTAACATGGTCCATGCTCAATCACTTGATGAAGATTCGATGAAGCTTGTAGTGCCCGCTCTAGTTGACTGACAGTGAGATGACGCAAACATTTAATTAGACATAAGGCCCACACTTTATTCTTTGAGGACCTCAGGTTGAGGATTCAGACACATGACACTATTATTTGAGATATTCATGGTTGTGATGTTTATAAATGCTTTCCATTGATATTATGATAGCATGAATGGTTATGTATCTTATCTATCAGTGTTCCAATGATTGCAACATTAAATAATTATGTTTGGTCTCTATTTGAACTTATGACGTGGGTAGTAAAGAATGTGTATGCACTCTACTAAAAGCATAATGATGATAAATTTGATGAATAGGTATATTTCTATGATGTTACAATGTTGATAGCTTAATGAATATGTATGTTTCCATTGATGATTAATGATGATAGACATGAGGGATGTGTCCCCTATGTTACCTACTTTCTTTAGTTCAGGCTTACAATGGACAATGATGTGAATGACCAGAAATTATAAATGATGCTATTATGATAATGAATAACATTGAGAGACCTTGTTACTGATGTTTATTGAGTATGGCAGGAAACAATCAGAGGCGCTCACATATGACATGTCGATGACACCTGATTTGATGAAAATTCATATTATTTTATCTTTTAAAGTCAAAGTCGATCTTGAAATCTGCCATATATGTTTAACTATATTCTGATGATATGTCAATGGTTGCAGGCACAGATTAGTTGCTTGATCGAATGACTCACATATGGGTGATGGGGTTGTACAGGTGGATGGAACTACATGGGAGGGGTGGGACAGAGTCCCTGATCTCACCCACTAGCACTCCCGTCGTGACTTGGGCTGAAGGGTGAAAACACCTTTGCCTTGAAAGAACGATGCCATGAGGGCAGGTCCCAAAGTTGGGTCGCTCATGAGGAGCCTACTGGGGGGTGCGCATCAAGGTGGATTCCTTGATCCTCGGCACCATTAGTCTCACTATAGCAGGCAACATAAGAGATGATAGTGGTCTATGACGTTGCACGATATTTTCCCCTCGTAGTCACTGGGTGCTTGAAGGGCAAGTGGTGTGGCACCCTTGGAATTTCAGGGGAAATTCTTGAAGGGCA
>APFE030785756.1:20197-40749 GCA_000404065.3 Pinus taeda
ATTAAATTAAAAAAATATTATAATTATGCATGACATGCCAAGTGTCATCTATGAGGACTCTTATAAAAGAAGGGGCAAGCCATGGTAGAGGGGAATTTTTGGGGGAACCCTATTGTTGGATGGATGATATGATGTCAGAGCAGTGATTACGAAGCTATAGTGAGTTTGGTGAGGTAGAGGATTTTTAGAGAGGGGACTCTTGAGCAAAGGGTGCTCCCCTCTGCCAGCTAGATTCTTCCTCCATTGTACAACCCCATTGCAGCTTAGGGGTCCGCGGGGAAGAAGAGTACCCAAGGAGTATGCTGGGAGGTTAACCGGTGTATCTCGTTTTCGGATCAAGTACGTCATCATACACTCGTCGAAGTGACCGGCAACAAGGGAATACCAGCGACAATAGAGCAAGTGGAGTCTCGCCTTCCGGTGAATAGTACATATGTATTTCGTTACCACTTGATCTCAGATTAAAAGTATGTAAATGTTGTGTTATGTTCCTAAAATGAGTATCAGCAATGTGTGTGTTGAATGAATTGAAATCTCCATGCGTTTCTTTTCTGGTTGTAATTGTTGTGTAAAAAAAAAAAAAAAGTAAAAAACAAAAGAAGTATATAGTTTTAGTCGGGTCCTTACAAAGCTCTAGATGGGATAATCCTTAGCTGACTTGGTTGGATACTTGAAGGAAACATTGGTATATGGACCATGGACATTGATGGCTCTTGAATATTGGCTCAAGAGGGAGTAGATCACCTCTCGTTGAAGATAAGTATTTATTGACTTATGATGCTTCTTACTTGTTAGACTTATATATCTGATGATTATGTTTATTTCTTGTACTTCCTGCATATGTATTTGAGTGTATAGATGTTTCAAACCTCCTTGATGAGATGTGACGAGTAGATCCTTCTTGAGGATCATTTTTGAGATGCAGATCTAGAAAGATATAAAGAGGTACTTGACAAAAGGATGACAAAGTGCTTCAAGTGGCATATGACTAATAAGTTGGTTCTCAGGCATTTGAATACCATAAGGTACGCATGGTTTGTTGTGTTTTAGGTATTGGCTCGGTAAGTCCTAAGGTATGATGAGAATTCCTCTTTCTTTAATGGTTCACACATGCATATGAAAGCGACTTAGCTCCTCCCATAAAGCATTAGAGAGACCAGTCAGTTCTTTGAGGAGGAAGGAGTGCTCCAATGTTCCACTACTGGGGCTAGTGATGTATAATGTAAATATGTGCCTTGGAATTTTTTCTTAATTATAGAAGATTTTTCATACCAACACATTTTCATGCATGACTTATGGATGTTTTTAAGACTATTATATGAACGTTTTTATTCCATATTTACTTTCACACATACTAATATAGTTGAACTATTTTGGTTGTTTTAATGCTTATCTTGTTGGGAATGTGTTGTAATGGTTGTCACTGTTCCTCGTTGTGGACTATTCCATTGGATGTTAGACAGATCTTCCCTTGTTCATTGGTTGTAACGACTATCGCATCTATTATGTACTATTCTGCTAGATGTTGGATGGGCCCTATTGGTTCACTTGTGTCTCTTCCTGGTTGGTACTATTAACTCTCACTTTGAGGCTCACTTTTCTCCCCCCTTTTGCAATAAGAGTTCCTACACACAATTGTGTTGTACACTCACCTTTTTGTTCGAAGATACCAATGCATCACTCTCCTGCACTGACATGATTCCTACACCAAATGGTGTGAGGTCTAATTGGCACTTCATCTCGGGGAGATCCCATTGGTTGACAAATTTCAAGCACCGTCAATAGAATGCTACCATTTTTGTAGATAACACAATCCACATTATCACCATTAAGCGTCAGCTAGTATCTGAGGCCCTCAATGACTATGTTTATCGAGAATCATTGTATTGACATAAGCCAAGTCATGGCAATGGATGTGTTGGATTATTTTTGAAGAGATTCAAGTCTCCTTTAAGATCACTTCTACACAAAGATTATTCAGTCATTTTCATGCGAGAATGGCAATGATTTTCTTGGAGATCACAAAGGAATGAGAGCTTTACATGAATGCAGTTTCCTATGTCACAGATCTTCTCTATATACCCAGATATTTGATTTGAAAATACTCTAAATTCATAGATCTAGAGAGTTTTTCTTGGGATTTTTTTAAAACTCTTGAGGATATCTTGCTTGTCACCCTAGATCTATAAAAATATGTCTTGAGTTACATAGATCTATCATCTAAAAAGGACAAAGTGTACACAAAGTTCTTTCCCTTTGCTTCTAAGGAATTGGATCTAGCTCATCACACTTTTCAATTGCATAATGGACCTAGCCATTGTTTGTTGCTTTAGTTTCAGCCTAGGTCTCAGATATAGATCCTTACTTTCTCTACTCAAAGGCACATTTTACAGAAATCAATTTTGGGCTAAATGGGAAATCTATCCTATTAAGGGTTTAGTCCTTAGATATAGTGGAAGATTTGAAAAAGAAGGTCCAATATAACTTGGGTATACCAACACATCTACAAAATATGATTCATGAAGGAAAATAATTCCAAGATGTCAACCAGTTGAAATATTGCCAAATTGATCTTAACTCCACAATTATCATAAGTTTGAGATAACAGGGTGGATCTCTACGAATGAGTAACTTAGCTAGATCAACTTTATCTTCTATAAATATGAAGGGTCCAACCTCATTCAAGGATTTCGTGAAAGGGAAAGCTGCTTTACCATATAGACATACCCCAAATTCATCAATCCTAGGCCCTCACCTTGTTGAACAAATGGGAAATGAATAAGATATGTCAGTAAATATGCCATATTAAGTGGTCTTTTCATAACTCTCCAAGTCAAATCTATTATATGTAGATTTAATGTTTTTTGGCTAAGTATGAAGATCTACCTCAGTGGCTTTTCACCAATTAGACCAATAAATGTGATATTTACTTGCGTTCAAATGGATTTTCATGGTACAATTTGATAATCAAGAAAATATAGATTTCCTTTTAAACAAGGGATCATGGTTTTGGGGAGGTGTGCGTCTCTTTGTAATTGTATGGTTTGTATCTCTTGATGCTATAATAATGGTAGTTACAAAGATGTAAGTATGGGTGAGACTATCCAACCTCCCTCTCCCTTTATGGCACCACCAAGTTTTAGAAGGCATTCGAAACACATTAGTGAGGTTTTTGAACATGGATCAAGAAACAATAGAAAATTGTATTTTTACTTTTGTTAGGATTTTTGTAGAGATAGACCTTAGTAAAGGTCCACCATACTGCATTTTTCTGGTTCATAAATATTTAAGTGGGATTAATTGTTAGATTTTTAAAATACTTCTTTCAGGAGTCGGATTTATCTTCAAACATGGAATTCACAAAACACTTTCCCTCAAGCAAAAAAAGGACAAATAAAATAACCCAAAAGCCAAAGGGGTGGAAATTTCCAAATCCACATTTTTTAGAAGAAAAATATGAAGAAATGGAAGAGAAACATTTAAATGTGGAAGATCACAATCAACAAGGTTCTCAAGTGGAGGGAGAAAAGAAGAAAAATGATCACAAAAGTCATGCCGAGGAAGGAAATGATTTAGCAGTGATCCAAGTTCCAGAAAAATAACATGACGAAATATGAAGTAGCCAAGGAGAATGCAAAACAAAGTGAACACAACATATGGGAGTTTTGAATTAGATAAATAAGTACCATTAAGATATGAAGGATAAGAAATGACAATAGTAATTTCCAACCCAAACTTTGGGGGTTGGCAAAGATTTCAAAAGAGGAAAAATTAAAGAAGAGAAACTCAGCTTATATGGGTAAATGTAATTTTGGTTTGGGGATTTTTTGCATGTTATGAGTAAAACCAGTTATGCTACTAACTATGTGTTAAGCACATACAAAACTTAGACTTCTGCGATTATTTTTGTGTGTATAAATTGTTTCCTTTTATGACTATTGGCTCGAAATGTTGATACAACCGATACTTATGCAATGCATCCAAAAACAATTTATACACATAAAATGTAATTTTATTTTTAATATAAGTGTTAACTAGGCAATCCCTTGTATGAATATAAGTGATCCATCTAGCCTAATGTATGGGTCTAGTAACAACTGTGACAAAACAAGAAAACTTCCCTAACCTAAATTAGAATGAAAAATGAGAAAGGGAGATATCCTACCTCTCTCCTATACGCTCGACCTTTGATGATGATCCTGATCCCTTAGCTCCCAGCTCACTCCTTGTTATTTCTTACGCCCAAATACCTACAAGAGAGATCAAAAGACAACAACAATAGAGATCATAACATATGCATTCCAATATAATTTATACAATAAATCAAGGAGTAATGTACTAAGAAAACCATCATAGACAAGCTTATGGGAAGTAAAACATGTTTTATTAATGATTAAATTAAAGAGGGAAGCATACAATCAGTGCCTTGATGTTGAAGACCTCTTTTAGGATGGTTAAAATTCCAAGCCAAACTTAACAAGATTTCCTTTCCTTTCTCACCAAAATGGCAGCATCTAAGCATAATCAAGCAGAAGAATGGCAACCAGCAATGACCAACCCATTGAGGAAAGTGAAGAATGGATGTATAGTGAGGGAGAGGGAGATAGAGATCCACCAATGGGGGAAGAAGGTCCTTATCCCAAAGGTAAGATCCCTAAAGGTAGGATCAAGGGTTCTAAATGGGAGTACTCGAACATATCTTCATCCAACAACTACAAGCTCACCATTCTCAAGGCTTCTAGTAAGAGAAGATTCTACTCCATTTTTTGAGACACTGCCTAAAGAGGACCAATGTGGATTTTCCTATAAAAAGTCATTCTACCAACACTAGTCACTAGTTATAAAAAAGGTTACCAACACAGATTTTCCTACTAAAAGTAGCATTGGCCTTGCAAATTAGGGTTTCCACAAGTTTTTCCATAATTTCTTCAAGACATTAGTTCTCCATCTCTTCAGGGATGTATTGTGCATATAATTCATAGTGAATAAGTTTACACAGTTTTTGTTGCTTTACGACATTTATGACAACAGTGGCACAAAGGATGACGCTTCAGGTATTGATTTGAAATGGAGAAAATTAGTAATGTTGTGCTAATTCCCCATTCATAATATAAAAATGTACTTGAGGTTTGTACTCCAAAATAGCAAGTGAAAACATGAATTTTATGTGTGTTTACTTCAGTTAGTTTTCATCAAGAAAAATTAAAGCATGAAACCAAAACACTAAATGGAAACATGCATCAAATAGTAATACACCAACCATTATTAAAGGAGTTAACCCCTCCAAGGCTACATCTCCTTGGATCAACGCTAAAGGCATGACACCTTCTCATTATGCTCAAAATTATTTAGTAATAAGAGTACATGAGTGTGCTAACAAAAAGAGTGGCTAGTTTCCCCTTCAAGGAAACATTCTTTTGCAAAGGACTTTCACTCTAAATACATGACAACCTATAGTTAGTCATGAAACAATCAGAAAGCTAAGGGATCTCAAATCAAGACCCCATACTCCAACTTCCAAGAGCATAGATAGTATTACAATCCACTTGAAGTACTTAAACAAGTCTCTTTCTCCATACACATATAGATAAAAGAATAAATAAAGCTACAAAACTATCGTAATGGCTATTGTAGAAAGCACATGGAGACTGGGAAACCCCTACAAGGTTATCTCCATCTTCATACTCCTCCATAAACTGAATCAACAGTTTGGTTGACTAGAGCACCCATGGGCTTCACTTTGCAAAAATCCTATCGAAAAGTACTCCTTTGATCCTGAAAGTTATTCCAATTAGTTCAGAATTCCTAAAAATGGCTATCTAGCCTCTTTTTGCATCCCATTTGGTCGAAAATTTCCTTAGTTATGACTTATGTCAGTCTTTCCACAATTTTCTCCTCCAAATTTGGCTTTCTTCCAAGCAAATTCATTATTTGGAGCTAATTCTAGAAGTTTCGCTCAAATCAGTGGTCGTGCCAACTTCCATGCCTATCTCATATTTAAGGCTGAGTGTTCACATGCAAAGTGGTCATCCAGTTGAAAGGACGACGGTTTTGCAGCCATATCAGATATTGCAATCGGTGGAAAAACCCTTGGTCAAGGTATGCTAACAAAAATAGGCGATGTGCTATGCGATATCAGTGGACTCGAAAGACAATTAAATGGAACCTATAGTTGCATCGTATTCGGGACTTATCGCTCATCACAATCAGCGGATAAAATCAATCCCAAAAAACAAGCACTCTGCAACACATGGACCTATCGGGATTATAAAACACAACATATATAATATTGCATCTGGGGACACTATCACAATTGCCATCGGTGGCGGTCGGGGTGTTACTTCATGCTCCCGATACGATCTGTGATTGTGATTTTGTCGTATCACAACCAAGCTTCACCGGGGAGGATTCTTGTTCCTCCTCCGACCTGCAATATGCGATATCACAATCATAGCTGGGATCCTCCTAGGGGATAATTCTTAACACTTCCCTTTCTACGATTCTGATATGCGATTATCACCTTGCCACTTGCCTAGGGCTGATTCTCCTTAAGTTTCTACTCTGGTTTTCTCCAATATGCGATATGCGAGACCCAATGACAACCAGCCACTTGGCGCTTTCCCATTTTCTAGAACCTTTTCCATGTTATCCAATCTTGCCACCTGGACAAGTCAAACCTAAACTTTGACTTTCTCTAACTCCTGCATATGAGCTCGGATTTGAGTGTCGTTCACACCATTGGATTTAGAATAACAAGTTCTTAGATCTGAATATAAGCTTATCAAGATTCTAACACTTTTATTTTTTTGGCAAATTTTGAGCTCATAACCAGGTATAGAGTTGGGAATGTGACAAAATACTATGTAACAAGAAGTACATGTTTTTTCTTCGCTAAAAAAAAAAGAAAAAAAAAAAACTCTAGCATAGATCAAGGGGTGGCAGGATCAGGAGGGGTGATCTTTAGCTTAGATGAAAAAACACTAAGATTCAATATGCTTGGGTTTGGGAACTACTACCAGCAATCAAGCTAAGTTTGTGGCTCTATGAAAAGGATTATAACTAGCGATAGAAAATAAATTTTCAAATCTCATGGGTTTTTAGGACTCTTCAATTGTAATTAGGTAAAATTGGAAATCAAAAGGATCCCAAAATTCCTTTCTCCCCTCTCTATTGCATAGTATCATCATTTAGCTTCAAAAATTTGACAAGATTGAATTTCTCCATCATCTTTGATGGTTGAACTCTTCAACAGATTCATTAGCCAATAAAAAGACAAATCTAGACAAAGGTACATTGGAGATGAATAATAAAATCTATATAAACATCATTTTGCCATGACCCTTTACATTGGAAATGTTAAAATAATCAAGGTCCCCTATGGCCTCTCAAGCATAAGGACACATGAGGATGTTATAATCTGGGAGAATTCTTGGTCATCTAAATGCTTAAGTTGTTTGATGATGGTCTACATGGTTTGGCAGTTGGAAATTACACCCTGCTCCATCTTCTTGCACAGATGGAACTTGACTCTAGCATATCAAATGTACAAGTTTCTGGAACATCTCCTGAACATCCTCAAAATTCAAGCCTTCAAAAAATTGAGACCATATGTGTCTAGATTTCATTCATTTTGTTTAGGATCGTCATTAATTCCTCCCATGATAGGTCTCTATCTGCAAAACCCATAATAAATTCAAAGGATGTTGGGTTCATGAATTTAAATTATTCCTTTAATTACTACAAGGAGAATGTAAAGTGGCCGAGGAGGGAACATCAGGCCCAACCCTAGACTTTATTTGGCATATATATCAATAAGAAATTGATTCTCGTCCATGTTAATAATAGTGGTCTAGGGAAGGTGTAGCATCCAATTTCAATTGATCATTAAATTTAATGGTTATGCATTATGGAGCAGGCTAAGCTTCTCCGAGGAGTAGATATCCCATGAAAAACATTGGTTCTTGTTCCCAAGATTCAGTGCAGGTAGATGTAAATTTTTTTCTAGGTAATATTATTGAATCCATTGCTAGCCTACTAAGTGCCTACAATTAGTGTATGAGGAGAAGATGAAAGCCTAGAAATACTTCCAGGCATTACTCAATGCCAATATAGAGTTGATGTAGATGAAAACATAACTCATTCAAAATCAAATACAAACTGAACTCATTGTGATGAATTGAAAATTGATTAAATTTGATAAATTAAATGCATTAGGTGTCCACAGGGCAAGAACATAGGTTGAAGTCAGTGCAAGCTATGCGTAGAGAAAAGGCAGGCAAGTCCCTAGTTCAAGAAACACCTTTGACTAATTAAATGTTTAAAAAATAATCTGGTTCAGCATAATAGTTATAAGTTAGCTGATATTTTGTTTAGTCTTATGTAATGTTGCGTAAATGTTGTTTGTTTCAAGGATTTTTCTACAGAGACTATAGCAGACATCTCTTTAGTATTGTAGGCAAATCTTGTCACAAGAATACACCTCATCTATTTTAGAATTATGAATATATAATTATAATGGATCATAATTATCTATGTAAGGGTTCTAGTTCAGAAACTCGATTATCTTTTTAATATAAACATGTAACCATTCCTTTGAAAAAAAATAGTAACTAACATAGATCCATTTTAACTAAGGATCTACCAAGTGATTAGAAGAACCAAAATTCTCGTGGTGCCAACCTTTCGTCAAGTTTTGCACTCAAAAAGAAGTCTAAGGATCAAATCTCTGAAGGTGCAAACCTATTTTTTGAGTGAAAATTTTGAGAAAATATTGGCACCTCAAGACATTTTATCTCTCTTCACACTTGATAGATCCATAGTTAAGATGGATCTAGACTTGTTTTATATAAAGTCATATCAATTTTGTAGCTAGATTTATGTTATGTGTGTGTGACTATGAGATAGAGATATCAATGTTTAGTTTTAAGATTATTTTATATAAATTTGTAGTCATATTTATGTTTTATATATGTAAGTGATGTTAATGCTTACTTTTAAGACCATTTTATATAAAATTGTACTTAGATTTATGTTTTATATATGTAATTGATGTCAATGTTTGGTTTTAACATCATTTTATATAAAATTATAGTTGGATTTATGTTTTTATATACAAGTGATGTTAATATTTAGTTTTAATATTATTTTATATAAAGTTGTGTTGATTTTGTAGTTGGATTTATCTTTTTGCGTCGAAAGGTTCTCTACAACCAAGTATAAGGGAGGTCTATAGGTGTAATGTAAGATTGCATAACATTTTTAAATGTCAAGTAGTGTCTGCGTGTGTGTGTGTAAACTTCATCTTTTTTAATCAATACTCAAATTAAAAAATATATAAATGTAAAATGTAAAATCTTAGTCATATTAATTTATAAAAGAAAATTTAATGAATAAAATTATAAAATTAAATAAATGTAAGGTACAAAACCAATGACTATAAACAAAACTATGGGTGAAAACTAATAGATTAAATAAATATAAAGTACAAAACCATCAACTATAACCAAATCATGGGCAATAACAATTTTCTCAAAAGATACTTTAACACAAACAAATCCAATGTCTAAAAATGAATGTTTTAGTAAGTTATAGAGTCAAGTGATATTTATATATAACATTTAATTTACAAGAAATTATAAAATTCATAATTTAATAATAAAAAAATCGTGAATTAATGTTTTATATTACTCAAAAAACATATTTACATGAATTTCAAAAGTGACCATTGAGGATAAACCACTCCTCATCATACTCCATTGACAACAAGAGAACCAAAAGAATTCCATAACCAAAATACATTTAGATCAAGGATGGAGATGACTTGTCTCTCTGCCTACCCATCCTATACATTGACACCAAATAATTACCTAGGAATGGGCATCTCCTACACCTTTCAACCAAACAAAATCCCACCATAATTTAAACATAAGAAGCCTTAAAAACTAACAACGACTAGTAGATAGATATCAAATTAAGACTGAAGTGTCATGTCCATCCAATTCCATACACCAAATATTTTCAAAAGTAGTAACAAGTTCCCTGAGAAACAAGCTTGGAACCACCACAAACATACAAAAAATACTTAAGTGCCACGTCCAACCTTTTCCTAAAAACAAATATTTCAAAAGAAATGAATAGTGCCCAACAAAGTAGGCCAAATTCACCACAAAAATCACAATTTCGTGACCATCCTATGCTAACACAACTAGAAGACCAAAAGAATATAACTTGTACCCCACACAAACGATCCAAGAACTATCAGGAAACCACCATACTACACCACCCACCATCCAAACTCATTGATCATCTTCTAAATATGAAATATTTCTTGGTGCCCTTGCATTGGAACCAGGAGGATCCATCATGTCCCCACTATGTGAATCATAGAGAATATGCTTCTCCACATGCACTAGTTGGGAGTCAATATTATCCAAGAAAAAAACTTGATTCCTAAGCATCCTCTTAACATCCTCTAGGGATGCAAAGATCTTATATTTATACACTTTCTTATCCCTTAATACTGGACCCAACAAGGTCTTCATTTTCCAATGAAGAGCCACAGTTTTAAGGTGTTGCCTCCTCCTTCCCCTGGTGTGCCCAGGTTCAAGAACCTAGGCTAACATGTCCTCCAAAAGCTTAAAATCCAAAAGAGATTGCCTTTCCTCCCCTGCTTGGGAATCAAGCTTATGAATTTCCTTATGAGTATAAGGTGGAACTACATTGAAGTAGGTGGCCACTAAATCATGGGTAAAGATTCTCATGCCTCATTTCCCTAGCTAAGAATTACCACCTCCCCCCTTATACTCCTCATTCTTTGTCTTAACAAAATTGCAAAGACTCAAGGGAAGATTTATTGTCACTGCAATGAATGCTCTACTTGCAAAAGAATAGTGTGACAAACTCAACCCAACTCCTAAAGGACCGGAATACGAGAAGACCAAATCGTCACAAAAACACCAAACATATGACCTAGCCTTTAGAGAGGATCCACCAATTAAGACACTAGATGAATCTTCCTCATCTACGACCCTTTTTCCATTAACCATTGAAAAAAACAAAAAACAACATCAAGACCAAAAGACCTCGACACCCAAAATAGGGAAACTAGATACCCAATTCAACCACCCAATGATTATCCTACTAATAGAATAACCCACCATATGCAGACCCCCGCTATTCACTCCAAATAAGATTCACAAACCTCAATTTTTGGTCAATTTTATTCAAAGCCTAGTACAATTAAAAAAAAAAGATATGTTTAGGTTGTTTAAATTGCAAATATCAAGTGCCTCAGAGGTTTTTTAGGGTGAATAATCCATTTACACATTTAAAAGTGTATTTTAAACATCAAGAAATCACAATCTTGCTAGAAATTATGTTGTTGGATTCCGACCAAAAATTCAATTCATCTATTAGTTAGGCTAAGTTGAATTAAATTTAAAGATTAATTTACAAAATTCAAACAATCAAAAGTAATAATTTAAAAAAAAGTATAAATAAGATTTATTATATTTTTTCAAAAATTCAACATAAATTACAATTAATATTTATAGTTTAATATTAATTTATAAAAATAATATCTAGCAAACAAAACACTAATAACTAAGTATATAAAGACATGAAATAAATTATTAACTAAAATCAATTTTTAAAAATTAATTAAAACATGCACCCAAATTCAATTGTTGAACCACTATGTTATGAAGTATTTTGCATTGAGAAATGCTGTCTCCAACCTCGAAATGGTAGAGATGTTGCAATGTAATGTAAATGGCCTATAATATTTTAACTTGATCAAAATAAAAAAAATAATTAATAATTATAATTATCAATAAAACATTTAAATCGGTCAAATTAAGAATAAAAATAATAATATAATAAAATATATTATAAAATATAAATTAATACTTTTACTTTTACTTATAATTATAATTAATTATAATTAATAATTAAACCAACCTAAATTCATCTTATCTCCAGATCTACCAAACGTCGAGGTTTGTATCACAAGAGATTTGATCCCTCTTGGCACTCGATAGATCCAAAGCTAAGATGGATATAGGCTGGATATATATAAGTGATGTTAATGTGAAGGTGATGTCTAAAAATGTTTGTATGATAAAATGGATTTATAACCCTATGTGATGTCATATTTTTATTTATGTGTGTTTTTTTATGTCATATGGTATTCTGTGTATGTTTTATTTCGTCGAGAGACACTCTCGAGCCTAGTATGGCAAAGATGTTGTAATGTCATGTTATGTTATGTCACACCAACCTAGTATGGAATAGATGTTGTAATGTTTTGTTATGTTATGTTAATTTACATAACCATCCTAGATCCATATTAACTCCAGATCTATCAACCACCAAGATGGATCAAATCTTTCAAGGTGCAAACCTCTTTTTTTAGTGCAAAACATGAGGAAAGGTTTGCACCTTGAGAGATTTGATCCTTCTTGGCGCTTGATAGATCTGAAGCTAAGATGGATATAGGCTAATCTAATTGTCAATGATTAATAAATTTTATTTTATTATTTTATTTTTATGTAATTCTTTTTGTAAGCTTGGTGGTACATCTTCATCATGCCCAATATATCAACTCGATCGAGGTAGGGAATTGAGCCGATGACTTCAAATCAAGGAGCGTCTTAATAGAGTACCTAATCACCATATATCCAAGACCCCGTGGACTATTTTTGTGTAATTTTATATAGTCAAAATTTTTTATTTTTAATTATCATTATTATTTTGTTTTTTTATATAATTTAATTTAATTTTTATTTTTATTTTTATGTATATGATTTATCAAAATGTTTACATAACATACAACATCTCTTTCCATATTGGTCGAAAGTGCATTTTAGTGTAAAAATAATATAGTTTAATAGTGATAATAATAAATAATAATAGAATTGAGTAAAAAAATCAATTTACTATTGGCGTTTTTTGGGGCTCCAAGTTTGACAACCCATGGTTTCTATATATTATATTAACTCTAGACCTATCAAAAAGTTGAGAGGAATCACAAATAAAAATAAAAATAAAAATAAAAACCATCCTAATATGAAAGAGAATGTTGTAATGTTTTTTTTTGCTAAGTATGATTAATCTATTAATAAGAAAAAGCTATTTACAGAGAGTGTGCTTGCTGTTAGAGGGGACAGACAAGCTTAGCATTATAAAACACTAGTTTTGAGACTGCCCCAATAGAGGGGAAACCAGTCTGGAGGGATCCAAAAAATGCCAGAAGACATAGAGTCCATATTGTTTCCAAACCGAGCATACAAGTCAGCAAAATCCGGCATAACATCCAGCTGGATGTGCCTACATGGAAAAAAAACAAAGAGAACCAGAACTTAAAAGAGCTGCCACCTAGCATTGGGCACGACGAGCTCCGTGGCCGGCTCTTCCTCTATCGGGCAGCCCCAATCTTCACAGTTGTCCAACGAGTTTGGCACCCTAGTTCCTTCCTCCCGCCGCATGTCCTCCTTGTCCTGAGTTTGCATCACCTTGCTTGGCGAGGCCTGTTGAGGCTTTGGTTCCTCTTCCTTATTCTGCGCGAACTCCTTCCTCAGCCTCCGATGTTGCCCCTCTGTCTCAGGTTCCATGGCAGCGCATGGGTTCTGTCGAGTTCCAGGCTGACTAGGCTCTGCCCTGAAGGAAGTGCTTCCCGAGCAGAGGCCCTGATTGCTCTGAGCCTCTTCCTCTGTAAACAGGATGGATATGGTAGCTATGATGACTGGTTGGTTCAACGTGCTCCTGAAGTGGAAGAGCGTGGTGTGGGGGGACGGCCGCCTTGGCATGGGGAAGGGAGCCGAGCGAAGTCGCCCACGCCCACTTCTCGTGTTAGGATAATGGGGATTATCTGTTATGGAGGAAGGAGAGCTCGAGGAGCTGCGCCTTGTGGCTTGCTGACGAGCGCTTCCCCCTCTCGAGCCTCCCCTTCTGCTGATGAGCCTATGCCTTACCATGATGGAGTAGGTGAATGAGCGAACGCGCCGACGTAAACAGAGGAGAGCGTGAGCGAATAGAGGACGTGTCGCAGCAACACGATAGAGCTTGACCCTCTCCCAGAACCCACCGTCTTCCAACCAGAGGTGGCGCGTCACAGAAACACGATGGAGCTCAACCCTCTCCCAGAACCCACCATCTTCCAACCAGCAGTGCTTGGAAAGCCCTCTATAATTTCCATTGATGTCTCGGGTTTTATAAAAAATATCCGCGCCTCGGCTATCCTCCGCCATAACTACTGCATTCAATGCAGCCGAACGCCAACTATCCCAATCACAAGCGACGACGATCATTATGTCCTCGGCTCGCCTGTTCCATCCAGGTTCCCATCGCATGAGGCCATGTGATGGCTTTTGTGACCGCATGAAGCCTTTCATACCGCTGGCCATGTGGTTTGGGGTTGGCAGGTGTCGGGTGATCCTGCACCACCCCTGTCCCATCCACCTAGAGCGCCATTGAAACACCCGCATCCAGGGAGTTTGCTTCCTTTTGGAGCAGAAATACATTCCTGTTTTTGCTCATGATTCTGAATGATGTTGAGGCTTCCTGCAAGGAGGGGTTGCTTGTGTTCAACTCCCAAATTGGCAAGGAGACCCGCTACCTTATTGCTTTCCCTTCTAACATGTTTGAAAATGATTGCTCTGTTGTTGTTGAGGGTGTTTTCTATAGCTTCCAACCTTGCCTCTAGATGCCAACTGGTTGAGATCTTGGTTGCATGAGCCCCATTGAGCAGTTGTGTAGTCATGTTAATAAGCAGTTGGGAGTTTCCTTCAATTTCCAAAGGCTGGAAATCATGGTTTTGAGATAGGAGAATTCCTTGCCAGAGACCCTCTAGCTCCGCTGAATTATTAATATCCCATCCTATATTGCTGAGGTATATTAGAAGAGGAGAGCCCTTGTAATCCCTGAAGATGCCGCCGAATCCTGCTTTCCCTGGGTTCCCCTTAGATGCTCCATCAAAGTTGATTTCGAATCGTTGCTTTGGTGGGGGCTGCCATTGGTGCACACGATCTTTGGTGTTTCCTTTGGATTTGCCTTCTGTGCTTCCCCGGGGTAGTTGGAAGTTCCAGTTGTCCCATATTGTTTGTTCTGTGGCTTGCGCAGGAAAGTCCTCCGGAAGCCAAGCTTTGAGGGCCAAAGTTTCTTTCAGATTCGTGACGAGCTTTTCCCAAATAATTTCTGATGGAGTGTACTGGTTTTTAAAGATGCGCTTGTTCCTTTCTTTCCATACTGTCCAGGTGAGGAGGCCCGGGATGATTCTCCAGAGGAAATTTAGGAGGGTGCTTTTATAAGGGCTTTGGTGCTAGAGACGAATGGAATTGATGATGTCTTCAGATGGTCGACAATTTCTCTGGCATCTGAAGCTGGATTTTTCCCAAAGCTTGTTGGCTAGGGGGTAGGAATCCAAAAGATGTTGTATGGTTTCCTCATGCATACAGCAATTGGGGCACATAGATGGCCCCTGTATTTTCCTTTTCTTTAAGTTGTCCCAGGTTAGGATTTTCCTATGCCTGGTGAGCCATAAGAAATTTGAGACTTTTGGCCAAATACCTGGTGTCCATATCCATCCCCAGATGGGACCCGGGGGTGTGTCATCTTGACTCTAGATTTTGTAGGCTTCTTTTGTGGTGAAGGATCCTCGTGGGGTGTAGCCCCATCTTAATAAGTCTTCCCCGTCATTGTATCTAAGTATTCGTTTTTGGAGCTCTGTTTCCAGGTTTTCTCTTGTCCGGATAGGAATGTTTCTTAATAGTTCTTCCGGTCGTTTCCATTGCCTATATCCTTGATTGATCTCCTGTGACCATTGCTGATTTACCTTCTCTTTTTGTTGTTCCTCCTAGTCATTACTGGGCTGAATATTGAGAACCCTGTCAAGTCTGGGAAGTTGATTCTAGGCGTCTGTCCAAAAACGAGCTCTGTTGCCTCCTCTAATTTCGCAAAAGCTATGCTGTTGGATGAGGGCGGAGTGTTGACTGGACGCATTCCACATCAACGATCCTTTCTCCGCAGGGGTGAATCTGATCAGCTCCTCCTCCGGTCTGTGATTAGCATGCTTGGCTCACCAGATGACGCCCCAAGGCTTGTTTGGTGCTGTGATCCATTGCCACCAGATTCGTGCTCCCATTATTTCATTGCTTTGGCGAGGGTCCCTGAGGCCTAGTCCTCCATTCTCTTTGGGTTTTCATGTGGTATTCCAATTGATAAGGGCCCACTTACGATTGGTGCCATGTGATCCCCATAGGAAATTGCGTTGAATATCTCTAATTCTTTTGAGAGCCCATTTTGGCACTGCCAAGATAGAAAAGAGATAGAGCGGCATTGCTTGAAGCACTGCTTTGATAAGGATGACCCGACTAGCTATGTTCAAAGCTCTGAAGGTCCAAGAGGAAAGGCGGGATTCCAACTTCTCAATGATTTTATGCCAAGAGGCATTCTTGATGGCTGAATCAATGAGAGGGGCGCCCAGGTAATTAGAGGGAAGGGTAGCAATGGTAAATCCCAGGATGCGGGCTATGGCTCGTTGAATGATGGGAGGCGTGTGGAAGAAAAAGATTTGAGATTTTTCTTGGTTGATACTGGTGCCCGAGGCTTCAGAGAAGTCCTTCAGGAGGGTCTTGAAGATGGAGGCTTCTTGAACTGATGGGTATCCAAAGAGCATATTGTCATCTACGAATTGCTGATGGGTGGTAGCAGGGGTGTTGTGAATAGAAATTCCTTTCAGGCTCTGAGAATGAAGGGCCTACTTGATGAGTCTGCCTAACCCTTCTGCCATTATTACAAAAAGGAAGGGAGATAGGGGATCCCCTTGTCTGATCCCTCTGGAGGGGCTGAAAGGTCGGGAGGGGATGCCATTGATGAGGATGGAAAAGAAAGTAGAGGAGATTAAGCTGTGAACCCATCGCACCCACATAGGATCGAAGCCAAAGGCATTTAGCATTTTTTGGATATAGGTCCAACTTAATTTGTCAAAAGCTTTGGATAGATCAATCTTAAGGATCATACCTGCCTGATTGGAAATCTTAAGGGAGTGTATGATTTCATGAGTGAGGATGATGCCGTCCATTATTTGTCTACCCTCAACATACCCAGCTTGTTCCAGCGATATGAGTAGGGGTAGCAGGGGCTACAATCTGTTTGCAATGACCTTGGAGATGACTTTGTAGATGACGTTACAGAGAGCAATTGGGCGATATTTTTCCGGTGTGGTTGTGCCTTCTTCTTTGGGTATGAGAGCTACGAAGGTTGAGTTGAGTGCCGGTAGCAACCAATGAAGAGATCGAGATTCCTCAACGACTAGCCAAAATTCTTCTCTAGTGAGTTCCCAGAATGAGTGGAAGAAGGTGGTTGAAAAGCCATCCGGCCCCGGAGCTTTGCCCTCCTCAAGCTGTTTCATGGCAAGATCAACCTCCTCTGGCTAGACAGGTCTGAGAAGGAGTTGATTATGGTCCTCTGTGATGACTTTCGGGATATGTTGAGTAATCTTTTCTATAACTCTGCTTCTGTCGATTTGGGGTTCTTGAAGAACATCCTGGAAGTAGTTGGCTAACTCCTGTTCTATTTCAGTGTGATCCTCCACTCTTTCCCCTCCTTGTTTTTGGAGGAAGGAGATGGTGTTGTGCATTCTTCTTTGTATCGTAGTCCTATGGAAGAATTTGGTATTTCTCTCGCCTTCTTTCAGCCATTTGATTCTGGATTTTTGCTTCCATAGGATTTGTTCCTGCTTGTTTCTCTCCTCCAATCTTTTTTGTATGTATTTTTCCTTTTCCATGGTTTCTTCTTTATACCCCTCGGTTATTATCTGCTGCTGGAGCTCCTTCATTTCCATGTTGAGGTTTTGTTGAGCCTGAAAGATATTACCAAAAGTTTCTTTATTCCAAGTCTTTATTTGAGCTTTCAAATATTTAAGTTTCTGTTGGAGTTGAAACATTCTTGATCCTTCCGGGGCTGTGAAGTTGTTCCAGGCGTTATTGATGAAGTCTTTGAAAGCGGGATGGGATAACCAGCATGCCTCAAATCTGAATGGATGTCTGGTAACGTTGCCTAGCCACTGCCATTGAAGTGCTATGGGCCAGTGATCCGAGCCAGAGTGAGGGAGGATAAGTGCCGAGAGATCTCCCCCTAAATGAATGACGCTATCTGAGATGAGGAATTGGTCAAGCTTTGATGCCATTTGGTACCTCCCAGTTCTGCGATTGCTCCAGGTGTGAACGCCATTGGGAGTTTGCAAGTCGATGAGCGAATTGTTGTGGATGAAATCTTTGAAGTGAGTCAAGTCCTGATCCAGCTTGGCCCGTCCACCTCTCTTTTCCTCTAATTTGGTAATCATGTTGAAGTCTCCGCCTATGAGCCAGAGCGAATACTCTCTATTGGAGTTGAGGTTAGCTATGGTATCTAGGAGAGCAGTTTTATTGGGTACTTCCTGCGGGAAGTAGACATTGGTCATATGTCCATGAATGTTGGTTCTGATAATGTGAAATGTTGCCTGGATGAGATTGTGAGTAGCCTGGAGATTTGACAACGAGATTTTTTGGGTATTCCAGGCAATCGCTAAGCCTCCAGAGGCACCTGAAGCATCCACTGCCACTATATTACATCCTGGCCAGGCTTTTGTGAGGATGCTTTCCAGGGTACTGCTGTTGCACTTTGTTTCCTGCAAGAAAAAGATCTGGGGTTGTTCCTGCCTTATCATACTTCTGATCATTCTGAGTTTCCCAGGACTATTGAGCCCTCTTACATTCCATGAGATGAGCTTCATTGATCACCGTGTGGAGTGGGCCTGTAATACTTTGTCAATTTTGCATATCGGCCAAAGTCGACCAAGATTTTGCCTACTGCTATAGTTCGCTGGAGATCAGTTTTTCTTCCTCTCTTTTTGGAATCCTTTGGTAGGAGATTGCCATGCCATTGACTACCTGGTTGTATACCTAATTGTTGTTGCTGATATGGTATGGAGATAATTGTTTCTAGAGTACTGAGCTGGTGCTCTTGTATTTTGTCATACTCCTTTTTTCTGCAGGCTTGCTCCAATCCAAAGATGTCTAGCCCTTTTAGATCTATGCTATCTGGTTCTTCCTCCATATGCTGCACCTGACTGTTGTCCTCAGTGATGAGCGCAAGCTGCCAGGCCTGATATTGCAGGTCATCCGTCTCCATGGCTTTGAAGGTTCCTTCTAGGTGATCCGAGATTTCTTCGTGGATTTCGCTTGATTTAGTGGTGGTTCCCTCCACTTCCATTTCCTTTGCACTTTCCTTTGGTTCTGTTTGGCTTTCTTTGATGTTCGCAGCTTTGTCTCTGGGGAGACTAGAAGTAGGAGAGGATTGCGGAGGGGGAATAGTCGGATTGGAGGCTTTAGGCAAGGAGTTGTTTTGCATGCTGGGGGAAGGCTCTGCTGTGGCTTGAGTTAGAATCTTGAAGCTATTGCTTGTGGAAGGGATAGAGGCCATTTCTTTCAGGGGTTTTTTCCCAGATGAGGGCTTTTTTGCGCTCTCTTACGACTGGGGACTTTGGTGAAACCCTCTTGGGCATGCATATCAGAGGAGTCGGGGTCAGAGGCTTTTTGATTCAGCGGGCAGTCCCTGAAGAGATGTCCATGAGCGTGACATTTTATATAGTGAAAAGGAACATGTTCATAGTCTAGGGGTTGAATTCATTCATAATCTTCATGAGAGAGACTTACCGAATCCAGGAGGGCGTTATCCAGGCGCATGAAGACTCAGATGCGGGCATAGGATGTGTATCTTCGGAGCTTTGTTTCTTCAGCTGCTTTGATGTATTCCCCCAATCCGTTTCCAATTCTCTTTAGCGATCCTTCGCTCTAGTATTCCTCTGGCAGTGAGTACATTCTAATCCACACTGGAGCCTAGGAGAGATCTTGTCTGGATTAAATCTAGCTACCCAGTCCCTTAGATATAATCCTGTTGAGTTAAAAAAGTATGGCCCTTCATCCATGATTCTAAACTTGTCTTCAAGGCACAGGAATATCACTGTGAAGAATCCCTTCAGCCCTAGCTGCAGAGTTATGTGGCCTTTGGGTTTCCATTTGGCCACTATCCAACCATACAAAGCTTTCTCTGTTGGCCAGAAGCCAATAAATTTTCCTATGAGTGCATGATCTTTCATGTATTGGATTCTTTCATTGATCTCCTGGCTGGATAGTTCTATTTTGGGTCTTTCAACTGCTATTGGCTTGCATGTGCTTGAAGTGGCTACGGTTTTTTCGCCTATCTTTTCTTTCCCTTGCGGCGTTTCTCGGCGATTGTCAGCCTGACCGTCCATAGTTTTGGACTTTTGTTGCTGTGTCTCTGTTATGATTTCCCCCTCGGTATGGATCGAGCCGAAGAGTATTGGCCCATTTCTTCCCGGCGGCTCGGTATTGGTGTTAGGGGAGGGCATGGCGGCCCCCCCCTACTTAGTTTCCATGTGATTCGCTGATCGGCCCGCTTCTCTCTGGCAGGTTCAGGATTGCAGGGCTTCGGTTGTAGCTCTGTCAAATGTCTGCGTCGTTGTAGAGGCTCACCAATGTAACCCTAGTTGAAGA
>APFE030785758.1:2073-27055 GCA_000404065.3 Pinus taeda
TGAAACAAGTAAACAACAACAACACACAAACATAATAATAGACAAATTGCAATTCAACCTACTTAACAAGTCAAGAAAAATTACGACATGGATATGTAATATTACAAAACATATAGGAAATCAATCGATAGTTGCATATATTAATATCAAAGAGAGATTACAACCATTCGTCTTGACGTTGTAGTCTTCCTTTGACAAGACCAGGTTCCCACACACTTCTTCTAGCATTCCACGGTGGCTTCAAACAACAATAGTTTTAAAGCTCTTCCATTTAGGTTTCACTCCAAACCAAAACACACTTCTCCCTCACACAACTAGATAGCTACAACTAGTAATAGCTTGCTTGTCTACTCCAAAATAGCATCAACATTTTGCAACTATAACACTCACACTTAGCCAAAAAACTATGACTGCAACTAGTTTTTTCTTGGGAAGATGGGAGGTTTATAGGAAATATAGATGGGAGATGGATCCTCTTCTCATGGGAGAAGGACTTATCCCTTGACGTAGTTCCATCATTATATGGGAAAGGAGCCCAAACTGCCATCCTCGACCCCATTTGGCCAAACCATTTATCAGACTTCTGTTACGGAGCTTCTAGAGCTGGAAGCTTCGGCTCTAATTTAAAACAATTTCCATAATAGAACATGTGCGACTAGAACATAGCTCAGTCACTTCGGTTGGCACGAGGAGTAGTGCTAATCTCTGCACATCAGCGCAGGGGAGACAAAGGCCATTAGCGTCGGTGTTGTAAATTGGGCAAAACAGAAGTTTTAGGGGAAATGGTGCAAAAGGGAAATGATATGCTCATGAAGAGGGACACAATGGGAGTTTCTTCATGAAGGTAAAGCATGTGGGGTTCACTGTAGAGGTCTTCTAGGATCAAGGAACGGGGAGTATAGGGACAGTGACAAAATGCTATGTAACAATGATTCACTTCCCTTTGTCATTCCCCTTGTCGGGTTCTAACTCAAGGTTAGAACATGCATCTGATTCTGAAGCCTTCAACTCGACCACTAGCGACTGCTTGGTTTGGCACTCACTTGTGTTATGAGTGGGGTTCTTATGGAACTCACACCACTTTCCCATGTCCTTCTTTGACTTTGTGGTGTTGTTCTTTTCTTGTGGCTTCGATGGGTTGTCTTGGGTCACCCCGCCTTGGCTTTGTCCTTTGTTCTTCAGATTTGCAGATCCAAAGTCTCGCTTCTTTTGTTTAAACTTTTGCTCAATCTTGATAGTGTATCGGTACGCCGTTCCGAGCAAGGAGATGTTTAGGAACTCCATCTCATCCTGGATTTACCTGTGTAGGTAGTCATGGTATTTTAGTACCAAATGTAGTTCATAATCCTTGATACCCAACTTTTTGTGAAGGGTATGAAAAATATTTGTGAACTCTGGCACATCTTGATCCCTTCCCTGCCGTAGCATGGTCCACTTTATGTATTTGTCCTCATAGCTCCTGATAGGGTAGTACAACTCCTTGATTGCATCCCGGAATGAATTCCAAGTGGGTGCAGCTAAAAATAGTGAGCTCGTACTTTCATCCTTATGCTCATAGTAGGTTTCCCACCAGTCCTTGACATGGGGGGCTACTATGAGAAGTGCAAAAGTGAACTTTTCTCGACTGGAAAAATCATGAACAAAAAATAACCATCTAGCAGATTTAACCATTTATCTATGACATATGCATCTATCTGACCCTTGAATATGGGGATTTCAAGGTTAGCTTGTACCTTAAAGGGTGTGGCATTTACAGCGTAGCTGTTGGAAGCAAATACGTCGCCCCTGGGTAGCTGCTGAAGGATCTAGGCGAAGTTTTCCATCATCGCATTCCTTTGTCGCTCGAGGGATTCTTTGAGCAAGATTTTGATAGGATCTCCCACCCCCTCATCTTTCTTTTCATCCACCATGGGAGGCCGTCAGGGTTTGCGAGGCTGGTCTTGCAAAGGCTTGACCAGATCAAGCCCTGACTCCTTATATCCTGATCTCATTGGGGACATGCAAATAAAAATAGAAAGAGCATACCGCTCTAATACCACTGATCCAGATTTAAACAGAAGTGAAACAAATTAAAAATATAACCATAAATACAAAGATTCAACAGAAATAATACTTCATTTCATTAATGTAAAATATTGAAATATGCTTACAAATAGAAATGGAAATAAACCAGCTAGGGCAATGGTAGCTTATCTCTAAGAAGAGATGTGGTGGCTACATGCCTCTGAATTGTCTTGCAATGAGGCTTTAAGGCCTATTTATTGTTGAGAAACAATGGAAAACCTTAAACATCCAAAAACCTAACCCTAGGAGATGAAGCGCCAAGCTATGGGCCTTGTTTTGGGTAAATTGGTACATTAATTTCCCGGGGTCATAACTTTGGCATATGATCTCTGTTTGACACGCACAATACCTCGTTAGAAATTTCTATCTGAGGACCAAAACTTTTGAGTGAGAAACACTGGTCCATGAACCTTGTTGTTCCTAGTTTTCCCAAAAAAAGTCATTTAGGTCCTCAAAACTGCTCCGGAAGTTCAGGACTCGAAAAACCAAAAATAGTAAATTGTGCTACAATTAAGGAAACTGAAAAACTAAAAGAGACAGTTGTGGGGTCCAAGTGGGCTAGTTGGGTGGATACCAACATCCACTTGGATCATCATTGTACGGTCTCAAACAAGCACCCCATGCTTGGTACACCAGGATCAATAACTATCTCATCGGTTTGGGCATCATGAAAAGTGAAGTGGATGCAAAACTCTATCATATTTTGGTAGAAAGTAAATTGTTGATTATTATCTTATATGCTGATGACTTTATTTTATTCGGTGATGAACAACTGATCAAATCTTGCAAGGAGGACCTTGCAAGATAATTTGAAATGAAGGACATGGTTCTCATGCACTACTTCCTCAGGTTGGAAGTATGGCAAGGTGATGGGGAATTGTTTGTCTCTCAGGGAAAGTGTGCAAATGAGATACTACATAAGTTCTACATGGAGAATTGCAAACCCATGGAGACACCTCTAGTGACCAACTAGAGGAAGGAGGATGCCACTTTAGGTGAGGAAGTGGATGCTACCCATTTTTCGAAAGCTAGAGGGTTCACTAATGTACCTTGTGAACACACGACCATATATGTGCTATGTAGTCAACCAGCTGAGCCACGCTATGGTTAGGCCAACCAAATTATTTTCCAGGAAAACTAAGCATGTTCTATAGTACCTTAGAGGCACTACCCAGTTTGGACTATGGTATAGATGGGAAAAGGGAGTGAAGTTGTGTGGCTTCACAAATGCAGATTGGGCAGAAAGTCCATCAGACTGAAAGAGTACATCAAGTGGAATTTTCAGTGTTGGGTCTGCAGCAGTTTCCTAGTACAACAAGAAACAAAGATCTGTGGCACTCAACTTGGCAAAAGCAGAATACATGGCTACAAGTCAAGCAAGATGTGAGGGGATATGGATGAGAAAGATACGTGTTGGATTGTTTGGTAAGATGATGGATCCAACTATGATATACTTTGATAATCACATTTGCATTAATCTCTTCAAGAATCCTTTTTTTCACAATCGATCCAAGCATATAGGTATTTGGTATCACCATTTATAGGACTGTGTGTAGAGGCATATAGTGTTGTTGTAGTACATTCGGGCAGAGGAACAAGATGTTGACAGTTTGACAAAGGCCTTTTCAAGAGAGAAGTTTGAGTTCCATAGGTGCAAGATAGGGGTGGTTGATAATCCCTTTCTTGTTGAGAGGGAGTGTTGAAAAATATAGCAAGAAACTCTTAATATGATTTTTCCTCGATTAAATTGAGAAAATTCGAATTTCCACATCAATAGAAACTTGGATGATGGTAAATTGTGTGACATGGCTTGTGTCACCCAATTTACTCAGTAAATTTGAGTTGGAGGAGTTAGAGTTCAGTTCAACATGTGTGATTGCTAATTTATAGCAATTAAGGTAAGTTATGTCAGGTTGTTTTTAGTTAAACTAGTTCCAACTTTTGGAGGAACTAGTGGAAGGTTAGTTAAGCAGTGGGACTTTAGTCAAACTCAGTGATCATCCAATTAACTGATCAATCAGCCCAAAATAGATAATGCATGTAGAGAAATCGAGTTCCTCATACTTGGTGGAGATTCCAAGACAATGTAACATTAGTTGTAGACTAGTCTTGAGTGTACAGGTGTTGCATGGAGTCAGATGATCAACCTAAAGGAATTATGCAATCAATTTGTTGAATGTACTAAATAATAGGGGCCTAATTTCTCAAGGAGAAATGCAAGGAAATAAGAGCTCAAGCAGAGGAAAAATTTGATTAAGTCTGGGTCAGATCCTTTCAATGAGTATCGAGATAGGTTATGCACTTGTAGGGTGTGCTTAGTTGAGAAAAGAAATTGTAACACATCTCTATTCTTCTGATTTAATGCAAGAAGGCATTGGGGTTTTTAGCAGTTTTCTTTCCCCGAGAAAAATACTTGTTACATGTGTTTTATTTCTTATTGCATGTATAAAGCTTTTGTTCTATATTGTGAATTAATGTCCATAGAGAAGTAGAGCAGGTTTGTATCTTGTGATTTTTATTAAAGCTTCATGAGCAGCTACAAATCTAAATCGCGACTTCTACATGGTTTCCGGAGGTAATCTATTTTCCATAGGGCTTGTTGTTTTTCTACTATTGCTGCATTTGGGGAATATTTTCTGGCAACTAGAGGATCTACATTAGCAAGCTAATTCTCTTGCTTATATTCTATTGTTACAACTGCGGTTTCTTTGACTGAATCTAATTCTCTCATGTGTTCTTATTATTATTTTTCTTGAAACTCTTCGTCTTTGTATACCATATAGTGGGCACCTTGTGCACCTTCCCACCATTTGGGCCTTCGAGGTTTTTTCTTATCTTTGATATTTTGAGGACACTTGGGGTAGTTTTTAATTAGATTACTTGTTTCATATCATGCTCTACACTGAAATGATATGTAGTTGAGATTTTGGACCCAAACATAGTTTAAATCCATCAAATTAATCTCTTCGGGAAAACCCTTGTTGAAGTCCATCTACACATAGATCTAGGCATAAGTAGTCTTGAATTTTTTATTTTTTTTGCTACAATAGAATTTCCCCATTGCATTCCCAATAGAGGAAAGCAACATGTGATTCCATAAATGAAAGGGAAGGTTTGACAGTCTTACCCATACTGGAGCTGAAGAAATCGATTTTGTTACTAGATTAAAAGTGGGAGACCATGGTTGCATGTAGAGGCCATCGCTCCCCCAAATCCATGACCCAACTTCACAAATAGTCTTCTTGTCTTCATTCTTTTTAAAAACCATAGTGAAGAATCCCTAAGCCATAGGGTATATATTTAGCTCATATGTCAAAAAGGGCTTCCATGTATAAGAGATCTATTTATGCAGATCATCTAGCCGTAGCCAGAACCCATTAAACTTGCAAACCAAACCATTCTTTGAAAAATATTTTTCACAGTCTAAAGCTTCCTCATCCATAGGAACATTAAGAGAAGAATTTTCTTGCACCACTAGAAGACCAGAACCAAACTTCAACATAGATCTATACGAGACCGAAGAAGAGCTATCTTGACCGATATCCATACCTGCAAAATAAAAATATGTATTCACCAAATCACACGTATTCACCATAGAATGATTTGTAAAAGAGATCTACATAAAATCTATGCAAACAAAGCAAATATTGAGCAGCTACGGTGAAACCCTAGCTGCCGCAAGGGATTCCAAAGCTCCTTCCATGCTAACTCTAGGAAATCTCAATTGTTAATTTTAAAGAAAATTATTAATTAAACAAAAAAACAACATTTTTACCTTGTTTTGAGATGTTTCTCCATTTTTTTCTTTTTTCCTTTCTATGATTATTTATTTATTTCATTTTTGGAGTTTCATTTTTATTATTATTTTATTTATAACAGCATCACAATTTTAGGTCACGGTTTAAAATAAATTGCAATTTGCACTCATGAATAGTACCTCTTTTTGATCTAGTGGTTGATTTTAAATTTTTTTTTATAAGGGTGGCAATTGTGAAGAAAATGGACTTCAAATAAGTTGCAATTTTGACTATGAAAAAAAGGGGTGCTTTTAGGCATACTACTTTTTTTTTTGAGGTTGATTTTAAAGTTTTGGTTGCAAGGAAAAAGGTTGTTAAGGAGATTATTTCAAAGTTGTTTGATTTTTTTTTAAGGAACATGTAATGGTTTTGATATTAATAAAGATATGGAATATGGGCTAGGACCCTTGCACAATTTTATGTCTTTTTACCAAAGAGAAGAGTATCAGACCTTACAAAAAGCTTGCAAGCTTTGAAATTGTATTTTCTTTCTACACTGAAAATATGAATATTAAAAACTTGACAAAAGGACCCAAGTACTAGGATATATTTACATGGAAGCATTGAAAATCATAGTTTAACCAAAATTATTCACCAACCAAGACCTTAATCAACATCTATGATTATCAATATCAAGTCCTTGCAAGTGACAAGGCTATTTTCTTTCTATAGTAGCATTGAAGCTCGAACTTGATATGTTTGACTTTAGCATGCTTACAAAATATGGAGTAGTCCAATCAACAAATTTGAACCAAGGATTTCTAGAAATTATACACCAATATTCTTCTTCTTGCTAGTTAAAAAGGAGAGTTTGCTTGCTAATTTTCTTTTCTTTTCCATTACACCACTCTATAATTGTACCATTATCCATCAGATCTTGTCGAGACTCCATATGTCTGATAATTTCATATTTTTCTATCCTGGGGGATTGAAATTCTAATTTGTCTAAATTTGGAGAGCTTTCTTCACCATTTTTGGTTTCATTTCCCATAGAAATGTTGGAGATTCATTTAACAAAGTAACCCAATCTTGTATTAGAGTGTTGACTACTTTGTCCTTATGAAGCCACCTTGAATTGAAACAGAATGAGATCGAGCTTGAATCCTTAGATGGTTTAACAAAAAGCACAAATGATCGATGATCAAAATCACGTTGGGCCAAAATTGAGATGGAACATTCCAAACCAAAAAAACAACCAATTACTATGAATAAGAGAGTGGTTAAACCTACCCAATAAAACACATATCCACATCACCAATTCGACTAGTTAAAATTCCCTTTTTTAAGAGCCACGTTCAAGAGGTTTTATTTCTCTGAAGGGAGTACAACTGAGTTGAAATATCCACCAACATTATTGTCTGAAAGCCATTGAATCTACCTTAATTTGATTTAGAAGTCCCAAAATTCACCCTTTTTGCTATAGATGGCAGGGACATAAATATTTATAAGGGAGAATGTGTCTTTTTTATTCTTGTCTTCTAAGTTAGTAGCTACCCATAGTCTTGACTTGGATTCGTCCTTTAACAAAATAGGGGCATCCAACTTTAATTTAATATGGTTTCACGAAGCTCTCAAGAAGCTTTGGGCTATACCAGAACTGTTTCTCTAAAGTAACCTAGATGAAATGAAACTCTCCTCTTCTGCTAATTTCGTTTTTTGCAAAAACAAAACTTGTGGGTTTTCCATTTTCACTAGGTCTACATTTTCTTGGAATGTTGATGGGATTCGTAGTCCCCTAACAAACTAAGGAAGAAATTTCATTTAAATTTAGAGGTGTTCAACATACCTCCTCTAGAAATTATGGTTTTGTGATCTATGTTGCTCACATACTTGACTTTTTTTGTGTTTTGAGGTTGGCTTCCTAGCTTGATATTTTGATTCGCTTCTGCTTCTCGAACATATTTTTTGGAAGGGCTACCTACTTTTCTATGATCTTCAAACTCGTGACTAGTGGAATCACTTGCCTAGTTGAGCCTATTTTTTCCACTTCTCATAAATACCTTTATTATTTCATCCTTTATTCCTTGGGGCTCTGGTGTGTTACACCTTCTAGTCTTTTATCCCTCCTATTAGGGTTTGATGAAGTTGTGGAGTTGTTTTGGATCTAAGTTTGGATATTGATAGCAAGAGTTGTTTCCTAAACTGGGTCTTCCTCTTGAATAACCTCTTCTTCTCCTTTTTCATTCTTCAAAATCTAGGGCTTCTTTACCTTTCTCTGGCTTTGTTTGTTCATTCTCTTTCTGAGAAAATATCTCATAAGGATTGGTCGACAATGAAGTAACATTCTAGGTTGGGGTTTTAGATTTTTTAGCACTACAATTTCTTCTATTTTCTCCTCTTTTCTGAGTGTGTGATTGCTCATCTTGAGCAAGAGTATATTCATCTCCATTTTTTGACTTATTCTTCTTGTAATCTCATGAAAAATGCCCATATTCATGGAAAATTTTGCATTTAAAAGGGAGTTGGTCATATTCCAATGGTTGAATAAATCCACTCCCCTTCAATTAGAAAAATTTCTGAAGGTAATCCTTTCTCGAGGTCCACTTCCACGCAGATTTTAGCATACATGAACTACTAACCTTTGGGCTCACATGGTCTAGGAACAGGTCGACGCCATTACCAATGGCCTTCAAGCACTCATCACTCCAACGAGATAGAGGTAAATGAGGGAGCTTGAACCAAATTGGAACATCATTTGGGATTTCCTCATTTGGATTGAAGTCCAAATACCACACGTTTAAATACATCCCTCTAGAGCCAAAAGAATATGGCCCATTTCGGAAAACTACATCATGATCCTCGTTGAACTCAAAGAGAAAGGAAAAGAATTTGTTACCCATAGCATAAACACCAATATTCCCTTTCATCATTGATTTCCAAGCCTTGTTAGAATAATGTTCAATAGACTTAGGTGAAGGCCACATACCCATTAACTTCTCAACCAGAGCCTTGTCAGAAAAGGTTAGGGGGGTTTCTTGGAAACTTGTAGGAAGAACCACGAATAAAGTATTCATGGAGTTCTTGACAAAACATGATTGATGTTCCTTTAGCCTTGGATTTATTTTAAGGGATGAGACTAATGCTCAGAAGGAATATTCCTCATCGCGATAATGGGCGGAACACCCCCCCCAAGGCCCATTGTAACGGGTTCAAAATTTAATGTCATAGAGGATAATAAAGGAAAAATTAGATCAAGGTCATGGGACATGTATTCCAAGTTGTATGTTAGGAAAAGCACTATAGTGGGCATCACTTTTCGTTTATTAATGGCTATGGAAATTGGAAAAGGAAAAGAGGCATTAATTGACATTTATTTATGAAAATAAAGGAAAATGGGAGAAAAGGAAGGTGAGGAGAAACAAATTTGCATGAGAGGGAAATTAGAAGGAAAATGAAGAAAATAGAGGCCCCAAGGATAAAAAGGTTTCTGAGGATCAATTCACAACCTTTTTTGGTTTAGATTTTGTTAGTTTTGGCTTGAGAATAGTGTGTGTGTGTGTGTAAGAGAGAGAGAGAGAGAGAGAGAAAGAGAGAGAACCAAGAGGAGAAATCAAGCAAGCAAAGGAAGGAAAAGGACAAGCAAGGAAAGCAATGGAACACAAGGAGAAGGTTAGATTAGCGGCTTCAACAAGAAGATTTTGCAGGTAATAGGTTTCATGTGTGATTTCCTAGGTAAGGTGTGAATGCGTGGTACATGCATTTGTTTATTTGGTTCATTTGTTATCACTGGCATGGCTTTTTCTAGGTTTGACAGTGGTTTTTCCCTTGCCTTGCCATTTCTTGGATAACCATGGTGTGATGGGATCCATTCTTGGTTGAGATTTGGACTGCTAGAAGGTTTTGGAAATGGGTGAGGTGGTCTTAATCAAATTCCCAAGGTTTGGGGTTGGAGATGGTTTTCTCTAGGAATCCCTCGATAGGTGGATGGAGATATGAAAATTCCTCAAGGTATGCTAAAGGAATTGTGAGGCATCCAAGCTTGTTTTGGTTTTGTGATCTCTTGACCGGTTTTGGCAAGATCATGATAGTTTGAAGGTAGATATGGTTTAACCTCTAGATTCTTGTT
Organism: Pinus taeda; assembly: GCA_000404065.3. Classification (NCBI taxonomy): domain Eukaryota; kingdom Viridiplantae; phylum Streptophyta; class Pinopsida; order Pinales; family Pinaceae; genus Pinus; species Pinus taeda. Next base: position 12,001 of record APFE030785758.1, read on the forward strand.
TATGTCTTGGTTTATCCCATGAGATCCCACATGCATGCTTGGAATATGGCATGGGGATGATTGACTGAAAGAAATATTTGGTTCAACTCAATCTATGGTTGGGTCATACGTGGAAGTCATTGATTTGTTTGGATTTTTCATAAGTTAATAAGAGTTATTTTGCTATTGTACCTTATGAGAATTTATACATGTTATTATGTAGCTTGATGGTTGTTCTGTCATGGTTAATATCTTGGTTATATGTTGGTTATAAGCATGCTTCTATAACATGTTCTAGCTATGGCTCTCGTTATGATTTGATAAGTTGATGAATGCATGGGCTAACAAGTGTTGTTGCAGCTACTTGAGAGGGCATTAGACCTTCTTGGTGATTTTTAGCTAAAGTACATAACTTACATGTTTACCAATTATTTGAAAAAATGTCTAGTATGTTATAGTGAGTCTAAATCAAGTTTTGGCTTCAATTTTGAATGATTAGCATTGTCATTATGAGAAATATGATTTTGGAAAGTTATAGGAAGTTTTGGACAGTGGTTTGGAGGCTAGCCTAGAAATGTGGCTCATGACTGTAGGCACAAAATTGAGGATATGGGGTCATAAATGCATGGACCAAGGCTTGTGAGTGTGGTTGGAGATCACAACCACATGAAAGCAGTGTCAAGGGTACGGTTATCGGTCTATGTTAGTGAAACAAGGTTCCACTTCCAGGATTGACCACTTGGGGTGTTTCTTAAGCTCCTGGGTGATTTGTAGTCCCTATAGGATGCCAGTTTGTAGGCCCCAATTCCCTAACTAGAACTAGGAGTTCAGGACATGGCATAGTGGTACTCCACTTCACTTTTACCTGGAGGGCTTGTAAAAGTAGGTAAATGTGGGGTGGCGTATTACACCCATATCCATTGGACTTTACCAAAAATAACGTCGACGCTTGTAGGGAATAGGGTTTCAAAGTTGTTGTAATTTTTACCAAAGAAAAATGATGTCTTTATTGATGTTATTTTGTTTTGAGGTTCATTTAATGGTTTTGTTGCAAAAAATATAAGCTTGTTAAAGTCGTGATTGCAAAATGTAGTAATTTTAACCCCTTGAAAAAGGGATGTTATGAGTAGTACCCCTTTTCCATTTTGGAGATGATTTTGGTGTTTTAAACTTAAAAATATGTTTTTTTAGAACTATATTTCTTGATAAATCAGTAAATATGTTTTAAGGCGATAGAATTTGGTGAGATATTTTCCAAGGTGCATGATTAACATTGATTAGATTTTATTATTTGAACCAACATCTTTTGATTTAAAGATATAATAAATGGGTTTGAAAATAATATTCCTACATAGTTATTTGGAGGAGATATATATGAAATACTAAAGAGGTGAAGAATCATTAGTATCATGGGGGATTCATTGGGTGGGAAATACCATACCATGGGTGTTCATATTGGGGGGTATATTTTGAGGAAAAAATGACATAATATATTGAGCATATAATAAATAGGGGGTAAAGGGTTTTTATATTGGAAGGTATAAGAAAAAGATCTCAAAGTTAATGAAAAAATATAAAGGGGTATACAAAATGTTCATGAAAAAATGGATACCTACAATATGTAGTGAAAGTAGGGGTTTTTTAAATTGGGAAGATGTATTGAGATTGTATTGGTAGTGGGTTAAATAATGTAGTTTTTAGAGGTATTTTACAATATGTAGTCAAATTAAGGGTATTGTTTAGTATGTCATGAATGCATGCGATATGTCATAGGTTCATTGAGTCAAGCCCACGTGATTAGTATGAAAGTTAAATTTTTTTTTTAAGTCTCCAATAGTCTCATTGAATGTGGTACCAAATGTTTGATACTTTTGTGTTAGGATTTGGATTTCTTAGATCTACGTTAGACCATGGTTCATATTAAAAACATGATTGCAATCATTTCCTTTTTACCACTACATATGTAGATGATATATTATTCTTTGGCAATAGTAAGGATCTGATTCATGATTTTAAGTCGCAAATTTCAACACAATTTTGTTCGGAATGTGTTATATTAGTTACACAGTTAGCCTCATTCACACTACAAATTATGCAATTTTATTAATCAAGGATGACTTGGACCAAATAGAGTGCTAGAAGTACATGAATTTGTTGACACAGATTGGGCTGGAGATATGGATCATATAATATCTACAAGTGGTTATGTGTTTGATCTATTTGAAAGAGAAATTAGTTGGATAAGCAAGAGATAATTTGTAGTTGCATTCTCAATTACATAAGTTGAATGAGTAAGAGATAGTGTGTAGTTGCACTCTCAACTACATAAGTTGAATACATGGCAACCATTCATGCAAGTAAAGAAGTTATCTAGTTACAAAGAGTGTGTTTGGGTATTGAGTTTGAAAAACAAATTGTAAGGCTAGATTATGATAGTCAATGTGAAATATTTATAGTAAAGAATCTTGCTTATTATTTTAAAACAAAACATATTTATATTCAATACCACTTCGTGAGAGATATGGTTGAATAAAAGAAGGCTCTCCTGGTAAGGGTTTACACTTTGAATAATATTGCAATGAGAAGTCTACTTATTGTAGAAATGTTATGGTTATTTCCACCCGATATTGTTGATCTTGTAAAATATTTCCCCCTTGCAAGTAAATAAAACAAGTAATTGAATGTTGGGAATGTATCTCACATGTTGTATGTTTCTCTTGGAGCGTCACATGAATGCCTTAATATCCAATCCAATTTAGGATTTTAGGAGCAGAGTCCTCCGAAACCAAATTAGGCTACTTTTGAGTCATTTTGGCCTATTATGTTTTTTTTAATAATGGCTTTTCATCCCATTGTAATATAATTCTAGTTAAGGAATATAATATAGTTGGGATTAGGTTTTTGGTTGCTACATAATCCTATATATTGTCTTCTAAAGAGTCATGTTAATGTAACAATAATTATAATTATAGTTATAAACACTTGATGGGTTTTTTGGTTGAGGGTTTTTAGAGTAAATCTCTAAGTATAATGTCTGAGTGCTATTGTTTCCTTTTTGTTTTCATCAAGAATCTATATGCATTATTACACTGCAAAGGTTTAAAACTTACAAATTTGATATGAAGGAATCAATGGATGAAAAATATATATTATAAATATTTGTTTGAGAAAGAGTAAGTATGTAATTTTTGTGATACAAAGTTCCCCACATTCCAAACACAATTTTATTGGGAATATGTTGTATTCTTTGTACAATTGGTTACAAACACTATAGATTATTAAATTTTCTACCAAGAAAGAATTGTATGAAATGTAGTGTTAGATTTACATGGCTTTGCTAACACAAACTAGGTTAGCCATATATATCCTATAATATCTACAAGTGGTTATGTGTTTAACAAATTAATTGGATGAGAAAAACATAGTTTGCAATTACATAGTCATTTGCATAAGAATAATACATGGCAACTGCTCATGCAAGCACATAAGCTATATGGTTACAGAGGTTGTGCTTAAGTATTGGGTTTGTAAAACTAGTTGTAAAGTTATATTTTATAGTCAAAGTGAAAACCTTACAACAAAGAACCTTTCTTATCATTCTAAGACAAATCATATTGATGTTCAATACAAATTTGTAAGAGATGTGGTTGAATACAAGATGGTTCTATTGGTGAAGGTTGACACTTTGAATAATATTGCAAACTCAATGATAAATTCTATTAGTAATGAGAAACTCTCTTGGTGTAGAGAAGTTATGGGCATTGTTTCCCTCGATTTTTTATCTTGTTAAACCCTGGGCCATTGCATGCAAAGAAAACAACAAGTGTAAAAATGTTGGGATGTATTATATTATTTGAAATATTTTATCCTCACATGCTATATGTTGCAATTGGAGGGTCATGTGGGGGTTGTTAGTTCCCCCTAGCTAGGGATTCAAGGGTAGAGCCCCTATCACTCAAAACAAATTGGGTTTCCTTTGGGTCATTCTTGACCTATTGTTTTTGTTTTCTTGGCCAATGGGTTTTCATTCCGTTGTAATATAATTCTAGATAAGGAATCTAGTATGGATTAAGAGATTAGGTTTTTTGATGCCACAAAATTCTATATATTATTTTGTAAATGGTAAAGTTAATATAATGAGAATTAGAGATGTGATTCTAAACGCTTCCTAGTTTTCCTAGTTAATATTTTATGTGGTGAATATCTAGGTACCATGTGTGAATGTTATTCTTTCCTTTTTGTTTTTATCAAGAATCTATATGCATTATTATAATATAAATGTTTAAAACTTTAAAATTTTATATAAAGGAATTAAGGGATGCCAAATATGTCTTGGGAATGGAGATTATTGGAGATACAAATAGAAATATTTTGTTGAACAAGAGTAAGTATGTGAATTTTGTGAGACAATGTTCTTACATTCCACATAATTTTGTTTGGAAGTGTTATATTATTTGCATGATTAGCCTTGTTTTCACTATATAATGTGCAATTTTCTATCAAGGAAGACCTTGGCTAGATAGAATGTTAGATGTACATGGCTTTATTGAAACAGACTAGGCTAGACATCTAGATCACAAAATATCTATAAGTAGTTATGTGTTTAACCTATTTGGATGAGAAAGATAATGTTTGTAGTTTCACTCTCACCTACATAAGTTAAATACATGGAAACCACTCATGCAAGTGAAGGAACTATATGGTTACATATATTGTGTTTGGGTATTTGGTTTGTATAGCAAGATATAAGATTAGATTGGGATAGTCAAGGTGAAACCTTTGTAGCAAATAACCCTAATTATCATTCTTAAAAACAAATATTGATATTCAAAGCCACTTTGTAAGAGATATGGTTGAAGACAAGAACATTATTCTAGTGAAGGTTGAAACTTTGAAGAATGTTGAAAATTCATTGATAAAGTCTAATTATTAATGATAAATTTTTTAGATGTAGAGAAGTTGTGGGAATTTCTACAATGGATTGTTGATCAAAAAAAACCTCGTCCCTTCCACACAAACATAACGCCAAGAGGAAAAATATTGGTAATGTATTATATTTTTTTTCTCAATTGGTCTACTCATATTATTATACAAAAATTGTTACAGCGAGGCAAGCCTCAAAGGTTCTTGCCATGAGGTAGGCATTTGACAGAGTAATTCTTGTCATCCTAACTATGGAGCCAGCGATAGACTTACATCAGAGTGGTTGACTTTCATGAACATTAACCTTTCCAAAAAAACTCCAAAACCAACCATGCAGTGATTCATTACGAGGTTAAACTTTGCGGACTCCAGCATAAACAGAACTATAACAGACTCCAACATAAACAAAATAATAACAAACTCCATCAAGTGGAGTTGACAAAGACTTGAAACAGGCATTGACGCAGTAGATTGAAAGGGAGGCGAACTCCTACTTCGGCTGCTAAACAAAAACTGAGGCATTGGCTGGTTCATTCGTCAACTAAGGTAGACGGCTGTTCCTCAACTATCTTGCACCCAAATTGCTCTGAGTCACTTGAGTCTGACGGATGGACCGCTTCTCTTTCCAGCGCGCTTGGACCTGCATCGACTTTAGGGTTCACAGCGGACAGACCTCCTATGACTTGGCACTGGTCGACATTAGGATTAGCTCGCCTCTGCTCTGCCGGAGCCCCAAGATGAGCCACATTCTAACATTTTTCAATCGTGATCGATACTATAAAGGAGGAGTTCGCCAGGGAGCATGGAATGCGGAAACGGGCAGTGGGATGTGCACTATGCTCACAAACTTCATTCCTAGAACGCCCTCTACCTCTTCCCCTGCCACTTCTGGTAGCCGGGTAATTAGTGCAACCAAACTCCAGCGCATCCGAGGATGGGTCCGAGGTGGTGGAGGAGTGCTGATGGGTGGCACGACCTTGGGAGCTGCCTTGCCTACTCACTAGTCTGAGTCTTTCGCGTGGCATAGTGATGAACCAGGATGTGTCACAGGGGGGCGATTGCACATAGGGGTAGATACACAAAGGGGAAAATGCATAGAGGGGCGAGGAACAGATGCGCAGAGAGAGGCAGAAACAGAGGTAAATGCACAGAGGGAGGTGACTGAGGAGCGGATGCGCAGAGAAAGGCGGAAAAAAAGACCGAATGACACTGTGAACCTCTGGAGCCAGAGCCGAACGGAAGAGACAAGCTAGCAGAGATGGGCTGACTGAGTGGCACAAAGAGTCGCCCAGAAAAACATCCTTTTTGGAGCTGAGGGCTTGGAGCGGAACCGTAGGAGTGACGAACAGCTAGACTGCCATCGCGCTATGAACCGGGAGCCTGAGGGGTGTTGTAAATGCTTCATTTAATGTATGTTTACGAGGCCAGCTTGCCTTCCCATAGCCATAACAAATGGCGCAACTGGCTGCCACCTGCCCAGTCGATGCGCCGCCATCGTACCTTGTCGCATGTCAAACACCCGGGTAATGTATTATATTATTTGCATGATTGATCCAGATATAAATAGGAACACAAAAAATTACAAATATAACCATAAATATAGAGATGCAACAGAAATAATACTTCATTTCATTACTGTAAAATACTGAAATATGCTTACAAATAGAAATGGAAATAAACTAGGTAGTGATGGTAGCTTATCTCGAGAAGAGATGTGGTAGCTACATCCCTCTGACTGTGTTACAATGAGCTCAAAGGCTTATTATTGTTGAGAAACAATGAAAACCTAAACATCCAAAAACCTAACCCTAGAAGATGAAACGCCAAAATGTGGGCCCCGTTTGGGTAAATTGGTACATCAACTTCCCGGGGTCGTAACTTTGGCATACGATCTTCGTTTAACACACACAATATTATCCGAGAAATACAACTTTAGGAAGAGAAACATTAGTCCATGGATCCATGTTACTCTTAAGTTTCCAAAAAAATGTCATTTAGGGCCTCAAAACGGCTTCGGAAGTTCAGGCCCTGAAAAACTGCTAAAAATAGTAAACTGTGCTACAATTAAGGAAACTAAAAAGCTGAAAGAAACAATGGTGGGGGTCCAAGTGGACTTGGTGGGTGGCCACCAAAATCCACCTAGATCATTCCTCCCCCCATAGGAAGCAATGGTCCCCATTGCATTGAGTTCCTCCATGAGATGAGGAAACTTCTGCTGAACTTGGTCCCTGGTGAGCCACTTTCCTTTATGAAGGAGTTGGCCTGCTTTGACAACTCGATACAGTTGGATATTCTGTTGACAAGTGTGCTTGATCTATGTGTCCATGATACGATATATTGCAGCTTGTTCCATGAAATCTAGAATTAACTCTATGGGTGTGAGCTGTTTTGCAATGTCAGATGTGTCTAGTAATGGTGGAAAGTATGGCCGGAGGCAGTCCATATTAAACACTGGGTGCAGGCCAAGGAATGGGGAAATGCTAAGCTCAAATGCATTGTCTCCCATAGCCTTGGTAACGGTGTAAGGACCATATCGGAGTGGTATGAGTTTCCGATAGGCTCCGGTAAGGTGTTCCCTTTGAAAATGTAACCAGACTTTGTCACCCACCTAAAACGTGTGTGGCACCCAATGTTGATCATATCTCTGCTTGTACTTGGAATTTGATTTCTCCAGAATGTCATGGACCTACCAGGGAATATGTTGGATGTGCTCAATGAAGTTGTTTACCTTATCTTTTTCGGACTGGACATGAGCCAAATTTGTGTGAGTAGCTGCAAATGGCATGGCCACATCAATGGGACATAGTGGCCGAAATCCCAAGCCCACCTGAAAAGGGTTGTGGCTAGTCGAGCTGTGGGAGCCTGATTATAGCTGTGCTGAACATAGGGGAGGCTCTCATCCCATGTGTATGGATGTTTTGAGTTTTACATGCTCAGAATGTCTACGATCATCCTATTGAAAACCTTTGTCTGGCCATTGGTTTGAGGATGGAAGGCTATGGACTTAGTGAGTTGTTGTCCAACATCGACTAGAGATTGGACCAAAATGTACTGAGGAACTTGTTGTCCCAATTTGAAATGATAGACTGTGGGATCCAAAAGTGTACCCACACTCATTCAAAGAAGATTTTAGTAGTGGCTTCTGCTATGATATTCTTCTTGCAGGCCACCATAATGGCCATCTTCAAGAACCTATCGACGACCACAAAAACACAGTCATTTCCATGCTTAGTAGAAGGAAGGCTTGACATGTAATCCATGGAGATGGATTCCCAAAGTCGACTAGGGTTAGGAAACGGGGTATAGAGGCCTTGCTTCTTGATGGTCGGTTTGGTTTGGAAATGGCATAGGCAGTGCATGATTTGATGTACTTCCCGACATCCTGTCGAAGATTAGGCCAATAGAAATACTTCTGCGGTACTACCACCATTTTCTTGACCCTAAAATGCCCAGCAGCCTGACTGTAGTGTGCTTCCCAAATCATCTTGGCACGCTCGCTTGAAGGAACACAAAGGTGACCCAGGTGGCATAATAGGGCATCTTGGAGGTAAAATTCTCAAACATGTTGACCCTCCAAGAGTGTCTCTTAGTGCGGCTGAATTCTAGGTTGCTTTTGTAGAGAAGTGGCCAATCAGAAGTCTCGTGCCCACAAGAGTTGAGCACGGTGGTTAATGCCATGATCGGTGGTCAACTGAGGTAATCTGCAACATTATTGGTGCTACCCTTCTTATACTTGATATTCAATTGGAACTGTTGCAGGTATGTGGACCACTTCTGATGGTGATCATTTTGCAATTTCCCTTGGGTCTGTATGAATTGTAGGGGTCGGTGGTCTGTGTGGATGATTGTTTCCTTCCCCAAAATGTAATGCTTCCATTGTCGGTAGGCCTACATAATGGAATACATCTCTTTGTCATAAGTGGGATACTTCTAGACTATGTCTGAAAGTGTATCACTGTGATATGCCACTAGATGGCCGTGTTGAGTAAGGACTGCCCCAATAGCATAGTCAGAGGCATCTGTCTCAACCTCAAATGGTTGTGCAAGTCTGGTAATGCGAGTACTGGTGCCAAGTAGAGGTGATCTTTCAACTCTGTGAATTCCTTTTGTTGAGATTCAGACCAAAAGAATTTTACTTTCACTCCTCCCTTGGTGACTTGACTCAAGGGCCAAGTGATATGAGAAAATCCCAACACTAACCTGCGGTAGAAGTTGGTAAGATCTAGAAAGCTGTGGAGCTCTGTCAGAGTGGTTGGAGATGGCCAATCCTGAATGACTTGGATCTTGGTTGGATCCACATGCACCCTTCGTTCATCAATAATGTATCCCAGATACTGAACCTGAGTCATGCCAAAAGTGAATTTCTCCAAATGGGCACATAACTTGTGTTGCCGCATTGTTTGGAGAACCTGTTAGATGTGTTGGAGGTACTCTTCCCAACTCTGGCTGAAGATCAGAATGTCATCCAAGTATACCACTACAAATGAGTTGGTGAATGGCCACAAGATGTCATCCATTAACCTCATGAAGGTTGTAGGAGCATTCGTCAATCTGAAAGGCATAACCAACCATTTGAAAAGGCCCTCCATGGCTTTGAAGGCAAACTTCCACGCATCAGAGGGTTCGATTGGTACCTAGTAATATCTTGACTTCAAATTGATCTTGCTGAAATATTTTCCCCCTTTATCTAGTCCAGGAGGTCGTCAATCTGTGGGATTGGGTACCTATTCTGGACAGTGATCTTATTCAACGCCCGATAGTCAATACAGAGTCTCCAATTCCCATCCTTCTTCTGTACCAACACGATCGAGCTCCCATAGGGCGATGAACTCAGACGGATGTGACCTTTCTGTAGTAGCTCCTGAATCTACCTCTTAATTTCATTGTTATCCAGAATGGAGCATTGATAGATTGTTCCATTTGGCAGCGGCGCATCTGTGGTCAAATTGATGGAGTGCTTGACCTGACAGTGCAGAGGAACCTCTACGGGGGAGGTAAAGATGTCCTCATACTCCTCCACAACCTTGTCCATCTGTATTTGTCATGCGGAGGTTCCCTGTCTAGAGGTGATGGTCACTGTCTTCTTCTTTCCTTGAGTGCGTATCATTAGGAAAACAAATTTCCCGATTTACGAAATGAGCCTACTACATTGTTTTGCAGTAACCAAAGAGATGGCGGTAGGTGGTGCTACCTTAGGTATCCTCTACAACTTATTTCCCAAAGTAACAATAACAACACGGGGCCTTGATTCATTCACAGCATGTCGCATCCATACGTATGGTTGTCCTAATAATACATCACAAACATCAAGGGGAGCAACGTCACACAATACCTCATCTGTGGAGGGCTTGATGTTGTATGGAAGGCGACACTGCTGGCTCACACAAAGATCCCGTCCTTGGTGAAGCCACCCGATGGTGTACGGTTGTGGATGTTGTTGTGGTCGGTAAGCCCAGCCGCTTCACGACCTCTGCTGAAATGAGGTTCTTTTGGCTCCTGTTGTCGATGCAGGAACTCACCGAATCAATCTGCGTATGATTGAGGATGGTAGTTGGTGATACTGAATGCATGGAAAGGCCTCTCGGGCACTCCTACTTTTATCATGTGGTCACGGCAATGCTGGGGTTTTTACGTCGGGTTCCTTCTTCTAGATCTTCATGGTGGCAATGGTGGTGGTGGGATCCACATCAATAATCTACTTCCCTTTGTCATTCCTCTTGTCGGGTTCTGACTCAGAGTCAGAACATGCATCTGATTCTTAAACATTTAGCTTGACCACCAGTGACTTCTTGGCCCGACACTCACTTGAGTTGTGAGTGGAGCTCTTATGGAACTCACACCACTTTCTCATGTCCTTTTTCAGCTTGGCGGCGCTGTTCTTTGCTAGTAGCTTTGGCGGGTTGTCTTGGGCCACCCCGCCTTGGCTTTGTCCTTTTTTTTGTGGTCTGGGGGCACCTTTCCCTTGCTTCGGATTTGTAGATCCAAAGTCTCGCTTCTTCTGTTTAAACTTTTGCTCGATCTTGACGGCATATCAGTATGCCGTGCCGAGCGAGGAGATGTTCAGGAATTATATTTCTTCCTGGATGTACTTGTGCAGGCAGCCATGGTATTTGAGTACCAAATGCTGCTCTAAATCCTTGATACCCAACTTCATGCGAAGGTTATGGAAAATATTGGTAAACTCTGGCACGTCTTGGTCCCTTCCCTACCGCAGTGTGGTCCACTTTATGTATTGATCCTCATAGATTTCGATAGGGTAGTAGTGCTCCTTGATGGCAGTCCGGAATGAATTCCAAGTGGATGTGGTTGAAAATAATGAGGCTATACTTTCATCCTTTTTCTTGCAGTAGGTTTCCCACCAGACCTTGATGTGGGGGGCGGCTTTGAGAAGAGCAAAAGTAATCTTTTCTTGGCCAGAAAAATCATGAACATAAAAATACCCTTCTAGCAGATTTAACCATTTATTTATGGCATCTGCATCTATATGACCCTCAAATATGGGAATGTAAAAGTTAAGTTGTACCTTAAAGGGTGTGGCGCTTCCAAAGTCGCTGTTGGAAGTAGATGTATTGCCCCTGGGTAGGCGCTGAAGGATCTGGGAAAAGTTGTCTATCATCGCGTTCCTTTGTCACTCGAGGACCTCTTCGAGAAAGATTTTGATAGGATCTCCTACCCCTTTGTCTTTCCTTTCATCCGCCATGGTAGGTCGTCAGTATTTGCAAGGCTGGTCATGCAAATGTTAGACCAATTCTAGCCCTAACTCCTTATATCTCGACCTTGTTGGGGACATGCAAAGAAAGACAGAGAAAGAGTAGACCCCTCTGATACTACTAATCCAGATTTAAACATGAACGCAACAAATGACAAATATAACCATACATATAGAGATGTAGAAAAAATAATACTTCATTTCATTATTGTAAAAAACTGAAATATGCTTACAAACAGAAATGGAAATAAACTAGCTAGGGCGACGGTAGCTTATCTCTGAGAAGAGATGTGGCGGCTACATCCCTCTAAACTGTGTTACAATGAGCCTCAAAGGCCTATTTATTGTTGAGAAACAATGGAAAACCCTAAACATCCAAAAACCTAACCCTAGAAGATGAAACACGAAACTGTGGACCCCGTTTGAGTAAATTGGTACATCAACTTCCCGGGTTCATAAATTTGGCATATGATCTTCGTTTGATGCGCACAATATCCCATTAGAAATATCTATCTGAGAGATACAACTTTGGGAAGAGAAAGATTGGAACAAAAACCCATGTTCCTCCTAGTTTCCCAAAAAACATCATTTAGGGCCTCAAAACGGCTCTAGAAGTTCAGGACCCCAAAAACTGCTAAAATAAGTAAACTATGCTACAATTAAGGAAATTGAAAAGATGAAAGAAAAAATGGTGGGGGTCCAAGTGGACTTGGCAGGTGGCCACCAAAATCCACCTGGATCAATGATCATAGTCATATGTTGTACATTACACTTGAAAGATCATAGAGGATCTTATTAGACCCCCACCTACCCAGGGATTTAGGGAAAGATCACCCCCGTAAGAAAAGAAAGGGTTTCTTTTGGGCCATTTGTGGCTTATTATTTTGGTATTTCTAGCTAATTTTTTTCAACCCATTGTAACATAATTCTAGTTAAGGAATCTAATTTGGAGTAATGTTGAAATCCATATAGAGGAAGAAACATCCATTATAAAGCATGGGAAAGTAGCTACTATATCCATTGGCCTCATAGGATGTCCCTTCATGTACATGGTTCATTAAACCTTCTTTGAATCACATATCTTCATATATGTAGCTTTAGATCCATATGCATCATTATTATCCTCGGTTTTCCTTGGATTACTTGGACACACACTTTAGCATTACACTTATGGGTTTTGTTGATGGACCTCAACCATCACAGCTCAAGTGGTTTCTACTTACCACAAATAATACATCATATCAAGTAGTTTATTGTTAACCATGAACCATACATTATATCAATGGTTTTAGCTAACCATGAAACTCATTATATCATGAAAAGGGGTTTTGGCTTACCATGAAGGCTTGCACTAAAAAATAACATTGAAAGAACCACACACTTTTCAACATAATAAAATTTTGGGGTATACATTTTCATTGATTTAGGTACATATAATTACAAACTGCACTCATGGAGATACTAGGTTATACCTACTCAAACAATCTCTAGGACCGATAATACATCAAGTCAAGCATGATGTCTAATCAATTTAACGTCTTAAATTGCTATACATAAATTATCAATCCGGGTATCGTAAACTGATGAAGTGTGGTGCACCATATGTGATTAGTTAACCTTTTTCTTAATTCGTTGTTTTATAGATTTTATTTTGTTCTGGGGTTTTGTTTTTTTTTATCTCCTAAAATGTCTAATACAAATGGAAATCCTATTCTAAGGTCTTAAGAATACTTTTAAAGGTCAAGTATGGATGTAGATTTCAAGACAAGGTTTATGTCCCTAATGGTCACTTCCAAAACTTAGCACTTCAAAAGATCTCAAAACATGTTATTGATGGAATTAATACTTAAACAAAAGTGTAAGTATGAAACTATTTCAATCAAACAAAATATGAAATACTGATCATGAAATCACTGTCTCTGTTGTTTGTCTAAATTTGGAAATAAAAGTTAAGCTATTGCACTCAAATAAATTAAAAAATTGCAAGTAAAGTAAAGCTAAAATCAAATTACATCAACTCATATTCTGACCCCTCACCATTAGTCTCGCTATGGCTTTCGGAGGTAATCATAAAAAACTTGAGCAATCTGATATCTATTTGCAGAAAAGTAAAACTAATATCAAATTACACACTCATATTTCAATCCTTCACCATTAGTCTCGCTATGGCTTTCGGAGGTAACCGTCAATGAAATGAGCAATCCAATATCTAATTGTAGAAAAATAAACTAAAATCAAATCACAACATTCATATTTCGATCCCTCGCTAGTTAGTATCGCTATGGATTTCAGAGGTAATCGTCAATGACATGAGTGAGTTGATTTCTAAACTAACTTAACAAAGCAAATGAACAAGACTGAAATCAAAGCATAACTGAAATTGAAAAGCTAAAAAAACAAGGTCAGCGGAGAGTCAAATCTCATGTCAATATTTGATGCAAAAACATGTAAGGAAAAACTAATCTACAATCAACCGGTTGAACACACTTACATGAATTAAAATTGCATGAATGGAAAATCTAATCTATCAAACTTGAAAGCAACCAAATGACATAATGAAATCAAAGCAAAATTACAAAATGAAATCTACTCTACCTTACATTCTAATGTGCTCCATGATATCTACTTCACATCTCCTTCCATGTTGAGAACATCAAAGCTTTATTCAAATTCTTCAAAATCACAAAGTACAACAAAGCTCTCTAAAGCTTTCAAAAGCCATCAAGGAAGAAATACAAACTCCAAGATAAATAACTAAAAGCCAAGCCAAGCTCTAAGCTAAGACTAATAAGCTAACAAATGAAGGAGAGAGATCTCCTATTTATACAAAAAGATGAGAAGTCATCTCATTATTGAGAGTCCATGAATCTCTCCCTCTACCTCTAGAGTCCTAATCAAAATAGGAACTGATAAAACACATGTCTTTTTAGAGTTACAATACAATTAGGAGATGTGACACATATCCTCATGATCCCATGATTCTTTCCACTCAAATTCGAATTTAGCCTTAGAGTGCCACACAAGGGTTTTCTAGAAGCCTCCTTTCAACCTACACATGTCAACAATCTCAACCCATTTGTTAGGTATAAGCATATGCACATTATTTTCTAGTTTTTAACCACAAATTCACTTAAAAGGCTTAGAATTAATAAAGTGTTTGAAAAACAATAATGTGGCCCAATGATAATGAAAGTGGGATGAATGTGGTGACATAGTAGTGAAAGGGAGGTGATATAATGGACATAATAGTGAAAGTGTAATGGAAATGAATGACATTTTCAAGACTCAACATACCCCCCAATTGAAGCTATTGCATGTCCTCATTCAATATATATTACATTAAACCTTTTGATCTTTGAGCTTTGGCTTAACTTTGCATGATATCATTTGATAACTTCATATTTTTGCAAAGTGTTTTACTTGAATTGCAACATGGTTGGTTCT
>APFE030785765.1:0-32748 GCA_000404065.3 Pinus taeda
CTTCATTGCATACAATGAAATAAAGATGGACACGATACATCCACATGTAAATCTCCTTGGGACATGATTGAATAGGAAAGAAATAAAGCTAAAGTTAAAACCAATGAGGAAGTAAAAGGTAAAGCACATGATTCCCCTCGCTATTTTGTGGCATATTGTAATATTGGAGTAACTGAAGACTTTTTTATTGCTTCACTTGCTTCTTGGAAAAATGATTGGTTGCTTAAGTCAGGGGCAACTTGCCACATGAATTTTAGAAGACATTTTTTGGAATAATTTACTGAAAATGTTGATGGAGTAGCCTACTTTGTAGACAATTCAAAAGTCAAGCCATTAGGGCTTGCCACCATCAAGCTCAATTTGCCTGTTGTTCCCGGATTTCTTTTGCATGATGTTTTATATCTCCCAGAGATGAGGAGAAACATTTTTTCTTTGGTCCACATCCTCCAACAAGGAAAGTCCATTCATATTTTTGATGGAAAGGTTGAGGTTAGAAAATCATCAGATCGCTCACTAGTCATGATGGGGATAGAAGAAGGAAGACATCTCAAGCTACAAGGTACCTCTGCTCGTGAAAACAAATTATAATATAGTTCTCATTATGAGAAAGATACATTTCCATCAAGTATTTTATGGCATGCTAGATTTTGACACTTGACCTATGATAGGATTCGCTTTTTGAAGAAAATTGGTGTTACTGGTTTGCCTACAATTCCAAGGAAACTTAAGAAAAATGATGTTGGTATTCAAGAAAAACATAGCAAAGATTCTTTTCATGATTCACATTCCCGAACACATAGAAAACTTGAGAATGCCTATTCCTTCTACAAATATAAATAAATATATGATGACATTTATTGATAACTACACCACAATATGTTGGGTTTATTTCTTGAAGAACAAATCCGATGCTCTCCAAACATTCAAGAACTTTCATGCATGGATTGAAAATTATGTACAATATAATATTGGCTCTTTTCACATTGATAATGGGAAAGAGTGCACTTCAAATGAATTTGAAAAATATATTTAACAACATGAGATCAAATATTAAACAATTGTTCCTTATAATCCCTAACATAATGGAGTAGATGAAATAAAGAATAGGAGAATCTTAAATATCGTGTGTTCCATGATGTTTTTCAAGAATGTAAAATTGTTGTTTTGGGCTTATGCAGTTCTATGTGTTGTGTATACAAAGAATAGGTGTCCAGCTAATGCTATTAGAAACAAGACTCCTAATGAAATATGGATGGCCACATTCCTTCGATAAAGTATCTCAGGGTCTTTAGTTCCACCTATTATGCCTTGATACCAAAGGAACAAAGAAACAAACTTGGTGCAAGGAGTCATAAATGTATATTCTTGGGGTATTCAAATACCTCCAAAGCATATCTCTATGATGAATTTAATAAGACATTTATTGTATCTAGATATGTGATCTTTCTTGAATCTTCCAAACATGACAATGTTGTTGAGCAATAGCTTGATCACTTAAATAGATTAAGAAATGAAAATTAATTTCAAGAATTTGATAATTAGATTCCACATCTCGAAGGGGGAATTCCTATACTAGATCAATCAGTGGGACAATATTCTAAAGAACACTCTCCCCCACATGAAGCTCCATCCACTCACAATACTTTGAGTGATGTGATTGGTATAATTGGGAGACTAAATCTTGACTCAGCCCCAACTCCATCAACTGAGAAGCCTTGACCATCTCGAAAAGGTCCTCAAAAATGCTTGACAAGGACACTAGAAAGTTTTCATCTTGATGAGGTTTGGAAGACAGGAACAAGAAATTCAACCAAGAAAAATGGAGGTGATGTAGATGATTCTAATTTAGCTATTGATATGGATGTTTCTTATGATTGTGAAATAAATTTGTCTAGAGATTTTGAACCAACTTCCTTGAAAGAAGATGATTCTCATGATAAATGGAAAGAATCGATGCAAAACTAGTATGATGCGTTGATAAAGAATGGCACTTGGAAGCTGGTTGATCCTCCATTGGGAACAAAACAAATTTATTTCAAGTGGGTCTACAAGAACAAGTATAAAGCTAATGGATGGCTCACTTGACAAGCACAAGTATAGGCTTGTGGTAAAAGGTTTTGCCCAAAAGGAAGGGGTCGATTATGAGGAGACTTTTTCCCCCATAGAAAAATGAGCCACCATTTAGACACTCTTTTCCATGGTAGCTCAAAACGGTTGGAAAGTCCATCAAATGGATGTAAAAAATTCTTTCTTGAATGGAGATCTAAACGAGAACTTTTTTATGTCCCAACCAAAAGGATTTTTTGTGAAGGGCCAAGAACAAAAAGCATGAAAGCTTGTGAAATCCTTGTATGGCCTCAAGCAAGCACCGTGAGCCTGGTATAAAATGTTCATTAAGCTTCTTCTAAAACTAAACTTCAAACATTGTGACCTTGGTGACAAAAATTTGTTTGTCAAGAATGTTGGAAAAACAATTGTATATATTTTGGTGTATATAGATGATATTTCGATGACAAGGAACAATGAGAGGTACATTACATACACAAATGAGGAATTGAGGAAATATTTTGAAATGACTGAATTGTTCTATGTTCACTACTATCTTGGTATCGAGGTAACTCAACATTGAAGTTTATATTCCTCTCTTAGAAGAAGTACATTGCAGATCTGTTGAACAGGTTTAGCATGGATGAGTGCATTCCTTTAACTACTCCAATGTAACAAAAATTGAATCTCACTCTAATCAAGGAAAACAATTTGAGGATGCAACAAAGTATAGACAGTTTGCAGGAAATCTCAACTACCTAACTACTACCAGAACAAACATCTCATTTCTTGCCAGAATTCTCTCTAGGTTTATGCAAAAGCCTTGTGAGAGACATCGATGTGCTACAAAAAGACTCCTCAAGTACTTGAAGGGAACTCAATACTTTGCACTCAAGTATACATAGGTGGGAAATTTTAGCGTCATTGGATACTCTGATTTATAATTCGATGGAGATAAAGGAACGGGGTTATATACTTTAGGTTATGCTATGCGGTTATGTAGGTGAGAAATGGGAATGAATGACGTGTGATGTTTATCTTGCAAAAATTGATGCTAAATGAAGGGATATAGAGTTTAACCAGGATACAATCTGATTTGGTAAATTCAAGGCGACATCTAAAAAATCTACCTAAGAGTAAAACATATACAAAGTTTCAACATAAGTAGTCTATGGGTTTTTATTTTACAGATATTTTATTTTTTTATACAAGATATCGCAGCAATACAAAATATTGATATTGCAAAAATTGCTAGAGGACCTCATTGAGGTGCACTTTTTTGATTTCCTACTTGGTTGATACCTTCTCATGACTAGAAGGATTTAAATACGAATTAATATGTTCCCAAAAAAAATTAGATTTAAAGTTTATAGATAAAAAATATTAAAAAAAATTCGATGCCTCCATTTTGATAGTTACTTGATTTTGGTGTGGGTAGTTTACACGAAATGTGATTGGAAAAAGGATGGGGAGACAATATAAATCATATCTTGGATATAATTCATTTTTTATTGGAGATCCTTCAAGAATTTGAGCCATCGACTTTGGAAATGTTTCTAGTAGGTACTCATATGGTTTTTAATGTTATGATTATTTCACCTCATGGTTATTTTGGGCAAGAAAATATTTTATGAATGCCTGATAAGACATTGATGGATAGGTAAATAATTTCTGTATAATTTCAATGTCCATTCCATGATATCCTCTCTTTA
Source organism: Pinus taeda (assembly GCA_000404065.3). Lineage (NCBI taxonomy): Eukaryota > Viridiplantae > Streptophyta > Pinopsida > Pinales > Pinaceae > Pinus > Pinus taeda. The sequence goes on from APFE030785765.1 coordinate 3,759, forward strand.
TTGTTTGAATTTATTTTGAACTTTTATTTTTATTTTTCTTTGTATTTTAAGTATGAAATTGAAAATTCTAAGTATCATGTTCATTTAAACAACAACCAAATCTTGAAGATGAAAGTTGTATCACACGATATTAATAGAGATCCTTTTAATTGTTTTGTGTTGAAAGACTTTTATGACTATTAGAAAAGTTTACATTCATGTTCTTATTTGAACACATGTTATTTATATATTTGACTAAGTTCACGTGTTAGAGAAAAACAAGTTGTTGTGAGTAAAACAACAAGGATTAGACATCACAACTCAAATTATTTTTTTCTTACAAGTTATTTATAGCTTGAGGTTTTTAGCATGTAACTTAGTTGTCATGATTGTGCCTAAGATTTACCTAAAGGTTAAATACTAAGTTACTAGGGTGTTCTTTTCTATGGTGATGTTTATTTCTTTATACAGGTCATCCAGCCACATAGTGGCCAATATCACTCAACTGAAGAAAACTTGTTCGAGTTTCTTACTTTTATGAGGAAGAATGGCTTTAACATTGTTGATGTTGAGATATACGTCATATAAATCCTTTATAGTCTACTTCAATTTATATTCTAGTGTGTATCATCTTTCATGTCATACTCTATACATTGTATCTTATTTTGTCTTCAAAAAAGGAACTCAGTATTGATGGAAAGTAGCAGGATTTGAAGAAATAAGATAACACTGACACTGGAGTGACAAATGCAAAAAGAGAGAGAAGAGAATCAATGTAGTGATACACTTAAATTCAATATCCCACATAAATCACACACATAGGGATTGGTGTTCAAGCCTTCAGAGTTGGCAAATTCACCTGTAATGGCTTGCAAACACAATGATAATGTTTTAAAGTGAAGAAACAAGATTTCATGTGTAAATTGTGGTCTAATGAATCTTTAGTTGGAGACTCATTTTTTTAATACTTAACATTTCATATAATATAATTTATGTGGTTGAAATTATTCATGGTAGCACTTGATATTGTTTAGTATTTTAATTAACAAATGTTACTTTTAATTTTCATATTAGATGGACTAGTGCACATTGTATGAATTCTTTTTAATTTAGCCACAAAATCATACTCATTAATTTATACTGATTAATAATTATGAACACATAAAATCAGTCTATAACTACTAAATTAATAGCTTATATTGATTATTGATGAACACAAATAAAAGGAATAGACAAATAAATTAGTCATTTATAATGATTATGAATGAAAATAAATGAAATGAATATAAACTACTAAATTAGTCATTTATATAATGAATATGAACTACCAAAAAAATATAAATGACTACTGCATATAATTAATTCGTTATTACAAATGACAACTTACAATATCTTATAACACAACCAATGCTTTTGCCATTAATTGGTTTTCTTGGATGATCATATAGTAATATATTTTTTTGTATATTTGGTCATTAATTGTGAAAATTAATGACTAGATAAAGGAATAAATGAATGACTAAATTAATGATCAAATTTATGACTAAATATATTACCAGATGATAAAATTGAGACAAACAATTAATCACCAAGCTAAAAATGACTAAGAGTTGGTCACATTATAAGATACTCTAAATTAGCTACTACCGGTCACCGAATGAAAAATGGTCGTCCTTATGCAAATGCTAGTCATTGTTTTGGTAACTAATTAGCCATTTTTACTAGTGAAGGGGTGAAGACAAATAAGGCACAAATTCATTTGATTGAGAGAATATTGGATCCGTTGTCCGGGTTTGAAAAGCAGAGATACAAAATAGTCTTAGGACAAGTGCATTAGAGAGCATATATATCTATAAATATATATATATATAATATATAAAATATATATATATATATATATATTATTATATGCTTTGATGGATGCCAAATTAGTTTTTCAAAGGTGAGTAGAAGTGAATGAAGAAGTTCTTGGTGATGAGGAGGCTTAGTGAGGTTAGCCTACAAGGGGAATGATTTTTTTTTTTTAAGGGAATCGTGTGTGAGTCATACTAACACCTGACAAGGAATGTTGGCCACACATGAGAAAATACGAATTAAGGAATAAATAGTGAACAAACTTGGATTAGATTTGTAGGTAAACGTTATTTTAGTAACATGGCTAAGGTATAGAAGAATTATGGCCAATTAAAACGAGGGAATTAATTATGGCTAAACATACATTGGGCAAGCATGAATTGACCCATGAATGGGAGAATGATCTCTGCCAAGGGAGGAGAGGGAAATGGATGTTGGGGAGAGGAGTTACTAATCACAATAGATAGATGTGTAGATGAACACAAATTTGATGAGGATTTGATGAATAAGGCCTAGAAATAAGTTGAATAAAATCAAAATGCTTCACACACCTAATAATGAAATCTTAACTAGAGATGGGAGTTAGAGAATGTAAACCCTTTGAATAGTGTGGCATATCTAGGTAGCCAACAAAATTAGTTATTGGAGAGGGCAGGTATATGTATGCTCTGATACCACATTAAGAACAACCATGATGAAGACAAAATATATGAAATATAAGAATTGAATGCATATATTATTCACATGGTATACATTTATAATACATTGAAGTGACTCTCTGATTCATCTTGCAATGTCTCTTAGACTCCCTATGACTATTCAAGTTACTCACCATAACCCTTAGTGAGTTAGGTGTCCAACCTTCCTCCCCTTAATCCAAAGGGGTATGTATGAGTCCAAGAAGAGTGTTGTAATAGGAAATGTGAAAAAATGCATGGCAGCACTAGGCTAAATATTCTCTCTGAAATATTGGCACAACGTGGTGGTTTAACAATGACCACCAACACTGGAATTCTTAGTGTAGTTACTAGATATCTTTTAAATCTAGCACGGAGTTAAAATATTCTCCTAGAGGAAGTGTTCCTAATGCTTTGGAGGTGGAGGCCTTCAACCAAGAAAATGAAGTTATACAACCTGTAGTGGTTTAAGGATTACCACCAACTCTGGAATGCTTAATGCAATTCCTAGAACTCTTCTAAAAATGTCAAGAAATTGAAGTATTTTGCTAGAGAAATTGTCCCCAATTCTTTGAAAAGGGAGAAGCTCAACCTAAAAAGAGAGAGGGATGTCTTAATATTTCATATATGGTCTAAGGTTGACAGCCAACCAAAGGCATGATCAGAGGCATCTCTATCTTTGGCTACACCTCTAAATCTGGTATGGAAGGTTGTGGCTTAGGCTCACTTTAATTTTTGTTCCTTTGGCTACAACTCTGAATTAGGCAACAAAATCAGGTCGTGGCTCAAGCTCACTTGATGTGGGTTTGAAGCTTGTAGCTGGACATCACTTCCCACCCTGTCAAATACAAGGTGATATCATGGAGAAAAATCAACTGCAAGACTTTTCAATACTTTAGAATAAATTTTGACATATGACTAAAATATCTTCTTGGTTTTTCAAGCCCATTGTGAAGAAGCAATCCATCCAAGGTCAATGTTTGTTCTTCCAAGAGGCTTTTTTTTGAAGCATATGTTTTAAGAATGAGTTGTTTTAAAATATTCTTCACAGGGATGAATATCAAAACAATGATATTTCATATGGAGAACTCAGTCACAATGTTTTCATTTAATAATTTATCTTCCTATTATGGAAGAGGACGAGAATCTCAAACATTTGAAGATGAACTGTCATAAAGAAATCCATCACTCTGAAACTGGATGGGCTTCAAGTAATTTGGAATGTGAAAGGACACATCCTTGTCATATCCAAGACTAGTTTTGTGTTTTTTATGGAGAAGCTCTTCACAAGGTCTGATGATGGGCTTGGGAAATGTGTGCTAACTTTTTGTTTCTACATGAAACTCTACTTCATTAGGCACTGAATCTAAATGAAATTCAATATTATTGACGTGTTGTTGATGGGAATCTGTCTTAATGTTCTAAAAAAGTAGGTTCAGAATTATGATTCCACTATTGTAATTTTACTTGCTCAAATGAAGATTCAAGCTCCATTTTTTTTCTTGTGCATTTTGTAGATAGATTTGAATGTGTGTGAGAGAATATTTGTTGACTTTTAATGTATCATGAGCTCTAGATAATATTATACATTTGAGATGCTCTAATACTTCATTAACTATGGCCATTTTTATTGAAGAAATAAGTTGAATCTCACAAATATTGCTCCTAATAATGAATGCATTACATTAATCAATGCATTCACAAGAAATGGACAACCAAAGATGAAATGTTGGAATAAATACTACTAGTATTACGAATTTAATTGACTTTAGTGCCTACCAGGATCTTGACCTCAAGGTTTATATAAACAAACCAAGTCTCAGATATCTATAATCAACTCAAAAGCACATTAGATTATGATTGAATATATGGAATATGAAAGCCTTCAATGTATTCAAAGCAACATACAAAAATTCCAAGTCATGGAATTTCAACCACCCCCACTCAATTTCGAACAATACAATGCCAAGGAGATTTCCTTATGAAATGGTCAATTCTCAACATCAAAATGATCATGCCAATGCATTAATACCCTACACAACTCTAGGTTACTTAACAACTGAACATTTCCCCTATAACGAGGTTCATGAATTCTCTGAATTAAAGATTCAATAATGCACATATCAGCCTCAAATAATGAATAATATATATATATAGAGAGAGAGAGACAAGTATATCCTTGCAACCCTGACTTTCTAATAATTGTAAATCACTTTCCAACAATTCCTAATCATATATATACTATGGAAAATAACTTAACTTGTCCTTAATCAATCTCAATTGTTTAATTTCTAACTTAATAATCAATAATACTATTATTAGTATTATCCTCCTTATGATATTATTATATTATTATTTAGAAGAAATTTGAATCTCTCAATCATGAGACTCAATCATGTCATATGTAACTCCCCTCAATTAACGCATATGTCACTTGCTCTCTCTCTCTTAATCGATTCATTCCTCTCTCTCTTTAATGATCTTACACACATCTTAAACTCACTTACACAATTTAATCACTAATCATAAAAAGATTGTTCTTACACCTCTTTAATGCATAAGTTACACTCCTCCCCTTTAGGAAATAAATTACACTCCTATTTTGGCATATGTAACTCCTCCTTTAGGCATAGGAGCTAATCCCTCATGAAATTGACCTCCTTGTTATTCCTATATATTTGTGCCTCTCATCTTCACACACATACTTGTGATTGTGAGTGGAGAATTTGAACTTGGGAAAGAGAGAGTTAGAGAGTCAGAGAAAAATTAATAGAGAGAAATAGTCTTGAAGAGAAAGAGCAGATCTTGGAGAGCCAAAAAGATTTAGTGTTTTAATCCAATATCGTTGTCATTGATTTTTTTTAGATTTGGGTGTAATTTTTCATTCTTTCATTGTACTTTGTATACGGCTGAGCAATTCATTTTTTCCCCTTGTGGGGCTTTCCTCGGTCATTGACCTAGATTCTCTTTGCCTCATTGAATTCTTGGTTGTCTTCAACTGTGAATATGGTTTATATGGTTTATGTTCTATCTACAATAACTTAACATATTTTTCAACATAAATAAGTTATGAATTTAAGTGATTGTAACAAAATAGAGCATCAAAATTTCAACATGGTATCAGAACTTTGCTGAAGGCGATCTCAAGAAGACAAGTTCCATTCCAAGTTCTCTTTCTATTGGAATATCACTTGCTATTTGCTTCATTTGCAGCTCCTTTCCTATTGAAGTGTAGTTTTTTTTCCGCTCCATTTGAAGCTCTCTTTTTGCTGAAATATAGTTTGCTACCCATTACATTTGCAACTCCTTTTATCCTAAAATATAGCTTGTTGTCTGCTCCATTTGCAACTCTCTTTTTGCTGAAATATAAATTATTTTCCACTCCATTTGAAGATCATTTTCTACTGAAATATAACTTTTTGTCCACTCCATTTGCATCTTGTTTTTTTGCATAAATATCTCTGTTGTTCCTTCTACTTACTGCTCATTTTCTGCTAAAATTTCTCTTCCATTTTGCTATTGAAATATCTCATTTACAGTTCAAATATCTCTTGTTGTCCCTTTCTAATTTGATGTTGAATGTTTGAGCAGAGCAAGATGTCTTTCTCCTACTTTAGGAATGAAGATAGGTTGGTTTATGCTTCAAACGTCTTCCCTTGGAACGCCAATGTTGACAACTAATCATTTGAATTAGGTGAATATAAGTAAAATAGTGTAAATTGAAATAAGGAGAATAGGAATAAGAAGAGACACTCATAGGTGAATCCAAGGAGTCTCTCCCTCCATGTCTATATCCATGAGAAATCTTAATGAAAAATCACAACTTGCATTGTGGATTTACCTCCTCACCTGACATGGTATCAAATCAAACTCCATTTTTTAGCTTTTTTGCCCTTGTAAATCCCTTCTGCCATTTCTACAGTCTGCCATATCATTAATTCATATGCTCACTTTCCTCTACTTGTTTCATAATCTAGTGTACATACACATTTCTTTTAACGTTGCCTCATCACTGGTGCACTGTATGTTTTTATCAAAGGCTCCCAATCACTCTTAGCATAATGATTCTCACTTGCACACGTCTCTCTCCCAACTACACGTTTCCTCCATTATGTTATTACCATAGTCGAATCCACACATAGGTCCCATCACTCCCCTCGCACTATGTAGCCACAAATGTTGTATGCTCCTTCCACAAATTTTGTATACATTATACCACTCAGCTTTTTTACATTAACACATGTCCTCTCCCTCCAGCCTCAACCTCACCTGAGTATTTATTCCAGTAATACTACAACAAATCTAGTCAAATGTAGTATACTCAGCCCCCATCAAATAACACATTTTGAATTTCTCTTCATATCCTCCCACACACAGTCCAACCTCCGATGACCTCAACAACCTTAGCACCCCGACTCATCCCTCTCAACATCGACTCCACAGTCAACACCCTACACACAACTCCAAGAGTTGTGTAATACCTCTGGACTACTATTCGTTACTTTGGTCACCATACACTAGTTATGTTTCCACAACCATACATGACCCCTCTATCCCTTGACACGATGGCCTTTTTCTATATGTTGGTCAACCAACATCCTCTAACCATAATTTTTTAATATATAACATCATGTTGCTTCCGTTGATATATAACATTTCCTTTGTCCATATATAGTGTTTCCTCCCATCCCATAATACCTTCCCCATACACACCCTCCCCACATACCACCTCCCCCAAGTAACAACTCCCCAAAGCATTACCTCTATCCTATCTATCAAAGTGAATTTTATTCTTACAATTTTATAAGAGAAACTACATTTGTTTTACCACTACAAGTGAAATTTTTTATATATTGGTAGAAAAGTATATTTTTTTGCGTAATACACAATATTTAATATGCATTCGTTAATATCTATTGTTGGAGTGGTCCTCTCCAGAAAAGACGACTATATAGAATGGTTATGGAAGATTAAACACACTCTCATTTTTAATGAGTTATGGAAAGGAGTTTGTGTAGGAGAAGAAGATAATGAACCTACAAAGCCCACCTCAAATAAGAAGATCATCATTTCGGAAAACAAGAGAAGAAAGTCCCATTCCTTGATTGAAACATCTATAAAAGAAGAGGTGATTCTCTATATTTCACCATTTTTAAATATTTTTGAAGCCTTACAAAACTTGAAGGAACTCTATGGCTCACACTTTGAACTTCAAGTTGTTTATTTAATGATTAAACTGTTCACTCTTGAATTGAAAAATGTTGATCCTCTTGCTTTAGCATCAAAAGTAAAATCTGTCATGCATGATATCAAAACCACTGGTGTTAAAATAGACATTCCTCTTATAGTTTATGTCAAGGAACCATATCCCACTTACTCAAATTATCTGGAGTCATTGAAAGAAAATGGAAACCTCAAGGAGATTAACTTTGAGTCGCTTGTGAAGAAATTTGCTAAGAGAGAAAAGGATTTTGGGAAGAAGACACATCCTCAGTATTTTGAAAAAGTTGTTTGTCTTGCACATAGAGAGAAGAATCATGCTCAACATTATTCTAGAGGAAGAGGTAGCCGAAGAGGAAGAGGAAGAAGAAATTTTAGAGGTAGAGGGTGCAGACAGTTCTAAGGAGAATCTATGATCTTCATTACATACATTGAAATAGAGGTGGACACCATGTATCCACATGTAAATTGCCTTGGGACATGATTTATCAAGAAAGAAGTGAAGCCAAAGGTAAAACCCATGACGAAGAAAAGGGTAAAGCACCTAATTCCCCTCACTATGTTGTGGCATATTGTAATATTGGAGTAATTGAAGACTTGTTTATTGCTTCACAAGATTATTGGAAAAATGATTGGTTGCTTAATTCAGGGGCAATTTTCCACATGAATTTACTAACAATGTTGATGGAGCAGTATACTTTGCAGACAAATCAAAAATCAAGATAATAGGGCTTGGCACCATTAAGCTCAAATTTCCTGGTGTTCTCGACTTTCTTTTGAATGATGTTTTATATCTCCTAGAGATGAGGAGAAACTTGTTTTATTTGGTCCACATACTCCAACAAGGACACTCCATTCATATTTTTGATGGCAAGGTTGAGGTTAGAAAATCATCAGATCGCTCACTTGTCATGATGGAATAGAGGAAGAAAGACATCTCAAGCTGCAAGGTACCTCTGCTCATGCACAAAACTTATCATACAATTCTCATTATGATGAAGATAAATTTACATCAAGTCTTTTATCGCACAATAGATTTGGACAATTGAACTATGATAGCCTTTTCTTATTGAAGAAAAATGGTGTTACTGGTTTGCCCAAATTCCAAGGAAAGTTAAGAAAAATGATGTTGGTATTCAAGGAAAGCATAGCAAAGAGTCCTTTCATGATTCACATTCTCGAGCACATAGAAAACTTGAACTCATTCATTCAAACTTGTGTGGCCCAATCCCTAGTCCTTATGCAAATGGAAATAAATATATGATGGCATTTATTGATAACTACACCAGAATATGTTGGGTTTATTTATTGAAGAACAAATATCATGCTTTTCAAATATTCAAGAACTTTCATGCATGGATTGAAAATGATGCATAATATAATATTGGATCCATTCACATTGATAATGGAAAGGAGTACACTTCAAAGGAATTTCAAAACTACCTTCGCCAACATGAGATCAAATATCAAACAAGTGTGCCTTATAATCCCTAACAGAATAGAGTAGATGAAATAAAGAATAGGACAATCTTAAATATTGTGTGTTCCATGATGTTTTTCAAGAATGTAAAATTCATGTTTTGCGCTGATGCAATTTTATGTGTTGTATCTGTAAAGAATAGGTGTCCATGTAATGCTATTAGAAGCAATACTCCTAATCAAATGTTTGTGACCACATTCCTTCAGTAAAGCATATCAGGGTCTTTAGTTCCACCTATATGCCTTGATACTAGAGGAACAGAGAAACAAACTTGGTGTAAGGAGTAGTAAGTGTATCTTCTTGGGGTATTCAAATACCTCCAAAGCATACTATCTCTATGATGAATTTAATAAGACGTTTTTTGTATTTAGATATGTGATCTTTCTTGGATCTTCAAAACATGACAATGTTGTTGAGTAGTAGCTTGATCGCTTAAACAGATTTAGACATGAAAATTCATTTCAAGAATTTGATAATTAGATTCCACATCTTAAAGGGGGGATTCCTATACTAGATCAATTTGTGGACCATTCTTCTGAAGAGTCTCTCCCCCACATGAAGCTCCATCTACTCACTATTCTTTGAGTGATGTGATTGACAGAATTGGGAGACTAAATATTGACCCAGCCCCAATTAGATCAACTGAGCAGCCTCAACCATCTCAGAAAGTTCCTCCAAATTAGTTGACAAAGACACTAGAAAGTTTTTATCTTGATGAGGTTTGGATGATAGGAACAAGAAATTCAACCGGGAAAAATGGAGGTGATGTAAACGATTCTAATTCACCTGTTGATATGGATGTTTCTTATGATTGCAAACTAAATTTGTCTGGCGATTTTGAACCAACATCCTTCAAAAAAGCTAGTTCTCATGATAAATGGAAAGAAGAGATGCAAAAGGAGTATGATGCCTTGATAAATAATGGAACTTGGAAGTTGGCTAATCCTCCATTGGGAACCAAACAAATTGGCTGCAAGTGGGTCTACAAGAATAAGTATAAAGTTGATGGCTCACTTTACAAGCACAAAGATGGGCTTGTGGATAAAGGTTTTGCACAAAATGTTGGGGTCGATTATGAGGAGACTTTTCCCCCACTAAAAAATGGGCTACCATCTAGACACTCTTTTCCATGGAAGCTCAAAATGGTTGGAAAGTCTGTCAAATGGATGTAAAAATTTATTTCTTGAATGGAGATCTAAACGAGATTTATTTTATGTCCAAATCAAAAGGATTTGTTGTGAAGGGCCAAAAACACAAAGTATGAAATCTTGTGAAATCCTTGTATGGCCTCAAGAAAGCACTGTGAGCCTGTTATGTAAAGTTAATTAAGCATATTCTAAAACTCAACTTCAAACATTATGATCTTGATGATGCAACATTGCTTGCCAAGAAAGTTCAAAAAACAATTGTCTAGATTGGTGATTTCTAGTTTATTCTGATTCACTCGATGCCAAAATATGAATTGATTACAAGTATGGAATAAAAATGATGTCATATATAAGGGATTAATACAGGGTTTCTCACCTTAATGTTTCCATTTAAGACTAATTTCTATGGTTCAAAATGTGTTTCATGTTTGAGCTAAGTTATGACATTAGTAATATACTTGAATAAAGAAACATGAACAATCCCCTTTCTAGATGTCTTGATCAGTAGAAAGACGATGGTACTTTGGGACACCACATCTATAGGAAGAAAACACATATGTATAGCTATCTACATGCTGACTCATACCATCATCCATCACAAAAATTGGTGTCTTAAACACTCTGGATATTAGGGCTCTCAGAATTTCTTACCTTGATCACCTAAATGAAGAAACTGAACACTTAATCTCTGTTTTCAAAAACATAGGATACAAGGAATTTAGCATTAATAAAGCTATAAAAAGAGCTCAAGCTAAATTCCTCTCTAGGGATTCTCGGGAAAACAAAAAAGAAAATTGTGGGAAAGTTTACCTCCCATTCATTCAGGGGATTACAGATAAGATTGCAAAATTTTTTAAAAAGAAGGAAATAAACACTCAGTTTACAACATGTAGAACAATTAGGCAAAGGATGAGATGAGTCAAGGATAACACAGATCATCAACAACTCAAGGGTGTGGACAAGATTGATTGCTCATGTGGCAAGAGTTATATCAGGGAAACAGGACGATCTCTAAAAACAAGACTTAAAAATCATGGAGCTGATATTAAGAATGGGAGATCCCATACATAATCCCTTGCGGAATAATCATCCAATACCAAATATCATGTATGTTTAGAAGACGCCAAAATCATTGCAAGAGAGGATCATTATCAAAAGAGGAAAATTAGAGAGGCCATCGAAATCATGAAAATTTCTCAGAACCTCAATAGGGACAATGGGAGCGAGATTAGTGGAAACTGGCTTCTGCTCATTAAACAAATAAATCCCTCCAAATCTTTTGTAGCGTAGTATCACTAGTTTCTCCCAAAAATAAAAATAAAATAAAATAAACTAATTAATTAGTTAAAACTAATTAATAACTAAAATTAATTAATAATAACACAATAAAACAAAATAAATTTATTCTAACGACCATAGATTATAGTAACATTATTTTTATAAAATTAAACATTTGGAAAAAATATAAAAGTTATAAATCAATTTAAATTGAATAATTAAATAATTAACTAGTTAATAAATTTATTATTATTAATTAAATAATTAAAAATGTTACTTATTTATAAATTAGATTCTCAAGGTTTATTAATTAAAAATAAAATTAACATAAAAAAGAAAAGGAAAAAAGAAAATATAAAATCATGAAAACAAAAATTATAAATTAATTAAATTAATTAATAATTAACTAGGCTAATTAATTAATTAATTTAAATTAAAATTGTTAAAATAAAATAATTAAAACAAAATAAATTAAAACTGAAATAAATAAATAAAATAATAATAAAAAATAAAACTAATATATGTAGGTTAAGTTGGCTTTCACATTTTAGGATTAATTAGGTAATATATACGTTCGTTGGAGGACTCTTCTCTTGAGAAACAAATCAATTCATTAATCTACATTTTTTGGTCCTCATGATGGACCCCCTTTGTGGTTCGAAAAGTCGATATGATGAATATAATAGTGTGGATAATCCAGATCATACTACACCAAATAACAACCACAGAAGCTTAAAATCTAAAAATAATTATCATATAATTGAATATTTTCTCATGCATGAACATAGTTCTAGTACTGCCACCATTTTACAATTGAATATACCATACTACATTCTACTTTGCTTCTATCAATAACTACATATGTGCATGAAGCCAATTGTCAAATTTTATACTTCACTAACAGTAATAGGCACACTATTTCTACTCTCATATACACGTATTAAACACAAAGAGAATAACCCAAATAATAAAATACATAGTTATTCCACCAACTTTTAGTCGGTGGAATACCAATAAAATATACAACCTTTGTCTAATTGAACCATAAAAGAACAAGTTACTTGATAACCATCAAAATATTACCAGAATTCTTAGCTAACCAATCTCATTAGGAAATACTAAGGAATATAATACAATCCTCGCAAACACAAACTGCCTCTTAGGAATCAACAACTCCTAGATTCCTAAGTGTTTTTTTTTTATATAGATTTTGTTCCCAACAGATTTTAGCAGCTTCCTTCCTTTAGGTCTGCTAACCTTTTTTCATATGCCTTTTTTTGTTTTAATTTTTTTCTTTTTTTATTCAAAAAATATTCTTTGCTTTTTCTTTAAATCCTTCATTTCTCTCCCACAATGCTTTATTCCACCCTACTTATTATTTTTCTCCAAATAAGTGATTTAACATAATTTTTCTCTCCCATTTTGTTAAATCAATTTCTTTGTAATTAATTTATCCTAGGTGTTTTTAGGAGACTTTTAGGGAAGTTACATCATGTGGGTGTGACCACCAACAATTTTTACTAAGCTGCAAAGAAATATTCTAGATTCTAGTGCTCTTTCTTGAATTTGCCCAAACAATTTATTTACTACACCAACAATAATAAAATAATTACATCATAACAAAAATCTAAACATGGATTCCATAACCATTCAATACAATAATAGTTCCATTTCTAAAAATAGTAAATGTTTAAAAAGAAAAAATGTAGGGGTGTTACATCTTCACCTCCTCTTAACTAAAAGGCATCCCTAGTGTTTATCTTTCAATTCTGTTCCTTTTGAAACAAAGTTGGAAATGCTTCTCACATATTTTCCTCCATATTATAGGTGGCCTCCTATGGGGTAAACTTCTTCCATTGCACTTAAACCTAGGCTATGGATGGATTTCAAAGCATGCTTTCTCTCTCATTTAATATTTTAAGTGGTTCTACCTTGAAATATCCTTCCAGTTATACTTGTATCAAAATATAATCAATCACGTGACATTTATCATGAATATATTTATTTAACAGGAATATATGAAATAAATTATGACTTTTATATGGCTAGGAAATTCTAGTTCATATGGTACAAAGTTGACTCTATCTAGGATTTCAAAAGGACCACATAATTTTGGTGCTAATTAAGCACAAGTTCCTAGTCTTAGAGTGCTCTTTCCTTGCTTTAAATTTACATATAGATGCTCTCCTAGTATGAATTCCTCGTGTATTTTGTTTTTATCAACATAAGTCATATATATATATCTTTTGTAACTTTTAAATTTTCTCTGATCTTTTTCACCACCTATTCCATTTCCTGTAGAGCATCTAGTATTAGAATCATCCTTTCTTAGAAGAGACTCTAGCTAAGAGGGGTATGACATTTCCTCCCATATAATGCTTCGAGAGGATTCATTTTTGCAGATGCCTCATAACTATTGCTATATGAAAATTATGGTAAATGTAGGAAGTCTTCCTGCCTAGTAGGTCAATCCATGACATACATTCTTAACCTATCCTCAAGAATATGGTTGGCTTCTTCCATTTGTCCATCATGTTGGGGGTGACAAGAAGTACTAAAATTAAGTTATGTTTCTACTAATCAAAACTGTTTTTTTTGAAAAATTCGAGGTAAATTTATCATCTCTATTAGATGTCACCATTTTGAGTATGCCATGTAACCAAGAAATTTCCCGCATGAAGATTTCTACAAGCTATGTTGTTCCGTATGTAGAGACTTACACATGTATAAAATGTGTTTCCTTTCTTTGCCTTTCTATTACCACCATAATGGACTCATGTTGCCTTTTCTTCTTGGTATTCCAATAATAAAGTCTAGATAAATAACTTCCCATTTCCATTTTGGAATGGGTAATGGATATAGTAGTCCACCTGAGTGTTCGTCTTTTACCTTCACCTGCTCAAACTATAGACAGTTACAAATATTATGCCAATTCCTTCTTCATATTAGGCCAATAAAACTATTTCCTTAATGTTAAAATCAATTTTTGGTATCTCGGGTGGCTTACAAAAGGTTTCTAGTGATGTTCATTTATGAACAATTGTTTCAAAGCAGTTGCATTTTGAACATAAATTCTACTTTTGTATGTCAATAATTTTTCTATATTTTTTGCGTAACTAGGGACTTTTGTTTGCTATAATTTTTTTAGAATTTTATAAGAAGTTTCATATTCCTGTACTAAATTTCTTATATGTGCAATGAGATATGTTTCAGCATTTCTAATAAAAAATTTCATTAGTGAATTTGCATGTCTACGTAAATCATCTGTTAGGTTATTTTCTTTACCCTTAATATGCCTTATATCAAATTCAAATTTACTTAAAAAATCCATCCACCTAGCTTGTATCACATTCAGATGTGATTGGCTAAAGAAATATGCCATGCTAATCATGTGGTTAGTAATAAGTGTGAACTTTTTACCCAACAAGTCTTGTCTCTATATTTTTAAAGCATGTATAACAACAATTAACTCTAAGCCCTACAATGCATAGTTTTTCTTATTTTCTTTTAATTTTTTGGACTCATAGGCCACTACAAAAGTTTCCTACATCAGAAAACCACCTAACCCTTTTGAACATGCATCAGTACATACTATAAATTCCCTTTCTGGGTCTACAAAGTTTTTTAACTTATTAGAGCTTTCTTGGAACTTAGTAGTCCACTTAGATTTTTATCCCTTGTTTTCTAAAGAAGTAATGGGATAGGCCAACCTTGAAAAACCCTCAATGAATCTTCTATAGTACTTATAATTCCCATGAAGGATCTAATGTCTAAAACATCCTTAGGTATGGGTCAATTCAGAATAGTCTTAACCTGGTCAAGATCAACAGAGAATCCTTGTTTTCATGTGACATGACCCATATATTGTATTATATCCTTGTAAAATTCACATTTACTGATTTTTTCATATAATTGATGTTCTCTCAAGGTTTCCAACACCATTCTCAAGTGTTCCTAATGTTCTTATTCGTTTTTGGAATACACTAAAATGTCATCTATGAAAACTAGCACAAATTTATCCACATACTTACTAAGCATATTGTTCATTAAACATATACAAGTTGTAGGTGCAATCATAAGGCTCAATGGTAACACTACAATATTTTAGTGCCCATATCTGGTTCAAAAGGTTGTTTTGTAAATGTCTTGATCTTTTATCCTTAGCTCATGATACCTTGTTCTAAAATCATTTTTCTATAATATAGTTTCCCCTCTTACTTAATGAAACATATCACCGATAGAGGACATCTCGTTTTTGTCTTTTATAGTCAAATTGTTTAGTATCTTGTAATCTAAGACATTTTAAATGTATAATATTTTGTTTTCAAAAATAACATTGCGGATCCCCAAGGTGAGACATTGGGCCTAATATAACCTTTATTGAGTAATTCCTATAATTTCATCTTTAGCTCTAATAATTATAGAATACCCATTTGATAAGGTGCTCTAGACACTAGAGCAACTCCTCAGACTAAGTCAATGGAAAATTCTATGTCCCTACCTGCTAGAATTTGTTCCAAAAATACGTCTCTCAACTCCCTAACCACTAGAAATTCATCTATTTTTTTACTTTCTATCTTGTTATTATTTTCTTCAATCAGAGTTGATAACCTTTTTTCCACTTCTCTTCAACTAAAATGTTGAAATTTGTCTAGCTAAAATAGGTTTTTGTATACTTTTTATCAATTGTTTAATCCCTTATTCATTGATACAACTCATGGTATTTTCCAAATCATTTACTACAACTTTGTTATTCTCTAGCCATTCTATACCTTTTAAGAGATCATCCAAACCTAGAGGAAATATATTTAAATTTCACTTAGTTTGACAACCATTTAAGTTTACACGACACCATTTTACATAACTTATTACTTTCCTCTTTGTGTTCAATTCCAGTTTTACTAACCATGCATTCTTAAAATTTTAAACCTTTACACCACACTTTGCCATTATATGTGCACTGATATAGCTAAGACCATCTCCTAGATCAATTAGTATAGACACATAATGTTTCTCTATGTTACCTTCAACTTCAATCATGGAGGACTGGTGCTCTGCTTGTCTATCTTCTATTTTTCTCTTATCTTTCAAATGTTTCTTGCAATATCATTTACTATTGTTGCTTCATGTAGTCTCTCAATAGGTGGGATTGTCCACATCCGCAACAATTCGAATGTTCTCTTTCCTTTACACCACTCACCCTTTTATTATTCAATCCCATTGGTTTTGACCTGGTTTGAGATTAGGTACCATTATGGTTGATCACTTCCACTAAATGTTTTCCACTAGAAATCCCTTTGAAAAAATATTAATATATGTAGGTTTTTGTTTCTTCATCCCACTTGCAGATTTGTTTCTATCCTTACATTTTGATATTTTTAGCCTTCCCCTACATTTTTAAATTGTTGGTAGCACAATGTTTCCTTCCCTAATGCTTTTTCCATCATCCTAGGATTGTCAAATTCAATTGTCTCTATGTAAAAAAAACTCAAAAACTATTTAAAAATTTATGTACTTTGGATTTGTGTCGCTTGATATAGGGAACACAAAGTGGGAGATTGGTGAATATGGAAATGGATTCATCCATAGTGAGTTGTCCTAACCTTAGATCATGGAACTATTTTTCATGATAATCACAATACCTATTGTTTAAGTATTTAGAATTAAATTTTTTATAGAATTCCTCTCATGAAACTATCTTCTCTTCCATACTATGCAGTATTTTGACCTCCTCCCACCATAAAGAATCTTTTCCTTGCAACTCATAAATTTACGTTATTGCATTTAACTTATTATTTCACTCATAAACTTTAAAATACTTTGTAATATTGAGAAACCACAATTCTACATCCTCATCACTTTTGCCATCAAATGTAGTGGGTCTTATCTTTTTAAATTTCCCCTATAACTCCATTTTATTTTTCTTTTTAAATCTTTGTATCCTTAGATAAAAAAAATTAGATTCATCTCCACTTTCATATGTTTTTGTTTCTATCTCATCACTTTTCCTCTTCATGGGGTCTTCCTTGTCACCATCTCCCTCTCCATCCATAAGTTCATGAATAGTTCTCATGATGGCCAACTCTTGCAGCACCCTTCTCACAATATCCAAAAATTGAGTTGTTGGAGGAGTATTCTCTCATCCCAACTCCACATAATTCCCCTCTCCTTGTGCACGAGGTGGATTTGAAGCTTCTACCATCTCTTCTCGTGATTTTGTCTTACTTTTGTACCTTATTGCCAACAACAATGAACGTTAGTTTTCATTCAGACAATAATATACAAAGTACAACTTTTATGTCACAACCTTGATACTTTGATACCTACAACTATGATATCATATGTCACAAACCCAATTGTCACACCAATTTTTTTTTCCTATTTAGATAATTGATGGAGTTGTATTCTCATTTCTTCTTCGTGTTATTCTTAACCTTCTAGGTTGAATAACTGAACATAAATATTTGTATACTTTGGTTTTAGATTCTTCTCTCATTTCACAAGTTAGGTTTCAGTATCACCTTCCTATGAATTTTCACTTACGATTAGGGTTTGAAGGTTCGATTTCATTAGGCATCTGTGTATTAAATTTCATTCCATGTAAAAATATCCCTTTGGGGTCAAGTTAAAATATTTACCCCATAGAAAATGTAAAATTACAATTTTATCATAATTTATTAATCACATGCAGATCCAAAACAAAAATATAACATAACATGATGATCCCTTTGCTATTATCCATTATTTTACATTTACTTTACGAATCATGTATATTAAGTTTTCGTTTCTATGTGAGATTTTAACTTGGTGCTTATCCTCCTAGACCACCTAGCCTAATAGACAATGACCAAACAACCATCCCCACGTTAGTTTCACTTGCCATTTGTACTAGTTGTGATTCTTTCTATGATAGCCGTAATCACATTTCACTTTCCCTCGATTAGATTTGGTTTTCATTTTCCTTTGAGTATATGCTCTATAGTGTAGTTGGATTTTTCACTACATAACTAGTTGTTGTTTTTGATCTTCTAGTACTTTAAATTATTAATGTAATTTGGATAGAATGTTATTGCAAGGATATATGATTTCTGAGACTATATGTCTCAGTAAAGTCATAAGATCTAGTTTGTTGACACTTTTTTTCTATATATGTTTTTGACCTTCAACCTCTATTTCCACTTAGCCTTTTATATTTTATTATATATCTATACAATTTGGTATCACCTCAATTGTGATGTCCTTCTTTATAGGTGTTTTGTCTCGTGTACATTCATGTAAAAGGAATATATAGCCCATAGTCATGGGACACGTATTCCAAGTTGAATGTTGAGAAATACATCTTAGTGTGGGTGTTCATTCCGTTTATTATGGTTAACTAAATTAGAAAAGGTAAAAGCTTTGGAAAGGAAAAAGTCATTAATTGGCATTTTATTTATGAAAATAATGGAAATTAGAAAAAATGGAAGGTGAAAGGTCCCAAGTTGAATGTGAGGAGGAAAAGGAAGGAAAATAATAGAAAATTGAAGAGAATTGAAGAAAATAGAGACCTCATTGATAAAAAGGTTTTTGACGATTAGTTTGTAACCTTTTATGAGTTCAGTTTTGGAGTTCTCTCTATTCTCTCTCTCTGAGTCTCAGACACTTAGAGTTTCCTTCGAGCATTTCAATACTAGATCAAGAAGAGAAAAGAAGGCAAAGGAAATAAAGAATCAAGCAAGGAAGAGCACGATGTAGCAACTACAATAGGATTATTTGCAGGTATAGATTTGCATTTGTGATTTCCTTGCTGGATTTAGCATGCATGGTTATGCATGTGTGTTCTTGGTTCTCTTGTTGTTTTCCATGTGTGACAGTGTTTTTTAGGCTAGCCTTTCCATTTTTGGATGACCATGGCATAATGAGGTTCTCATGTCTTACTTGAGATGAATTGTTAGAATGGTTTGAAACTGAGTGAGGTGGATGGTCTCTGAAATAAAGGACACAGGGCCTAATGACCCATGAACTCGATTGTGGATTTCGGTAAAGCCAATTTTATTTTTACCTCAGTAGGCCTAGGAATCCTCAACCAGTTAATGATGAGATATATGGTAAATCCTAGAGGTGGGCATTGCCCATCAGGCCTAGGAATCCCGAGGTGGGATATAAGGTAAAGCCTAGAGGGTGGAGTCTCGATTGGGCTTAGAAATCCTTGAATGTGGTATAGAATAAATGCCAGATAGTGGAGTCTTGATTATGGTCTAGTGATCGCTGAATTAAACTATGGATTCAGGTAAATCCTAGGTAGTAGGAGAGAGTAAAATTCCTCATGGTATAGGTGGAGAAATCTAGTGGCATCCATCTTTATTTTGGCCTAGTTATTCAGTGAGGATTTCGGTAAAGCCTAGTTCTATTAATGAGGTTGAGGTGGTGTAGCCTCAAGAAAGATTGATTGGATGAAAGGAAGATTTGGTTTAGTTAATCTATGGTCAGGTGGTACGTTGAAGTCCCAAACCTAGTTGGATTTTGCATTCATTAAAAAGAGTTTATTTCCTTGGTATTTTATATGCAAATGTATTGGGTCATATGTGGAATTTATGATTGTTGTATCCTTATTATTTCTAGCGTTTATATGTTAGTTATGAGTATGTTTTATGATAATGATGATCTATGACTCTCATCATGTTTTGATTTGTAAATGAATTAACAATTAATATATCACGTAATATATGATAATGCAAATAATGTGATAAGGCATCAATTCTGCTTAGCAATTTTCAGATAAGTATGAGACCCCTATGCTCAGATCTATTGCTATGACCTGTAGATTGGATATTCATGACATGTTTGATGAAATGCTTGTCACGGTTCATGTTTTTTCATTTATATCATTGTTTTGATGTTACATTTCATTCCTGAAGGTTTGATAGAGTTTTAGGTAGTTGACTGATCCCTAGCCCTGAAAGCGTAGTACAAAATCTAGGGTTGCAGGCTCATAACTAGCGGAAAAAAACCCCAGATGCATGCCCATGTTATGCATGTGATTGGAGGGCCCCAGTCGCATGCATGTGCATGTCATGGGAGAAAATTATGCTCTAAGGAAGCAAAGGGTCAAATTGTCTTAGGTTTTGGTCACCTAGAAGGGTTGTTTGGCTCTTGTAGGTTCTGTGACATGTGTAGAAGGTCATATTGATTATGTTTGGTTGATTCCACTTCCTTAACTATACATCGGGTGTTGAATTATATTGTAATATCCTCTGATCACATGTTTACCCTAGCAGACCATTTAACTTAGGTAAATTTCGAAGGAGGGTTTTAGAGAGTGTTATTAGAGCATGGTTCACCCCTTGGACTGGAATGGAGAAATGTGTTTGTCATGCATACATGTCAGTTGCGTATGTGTTATTTATGCTTGTGGTCTATGTACTTGTTGCATATGCATGATGGTGGTTATTATTACAGTTGTTTTCTCATGTAGAAGTTGATGATGTTGTTTTTGGGATGTGTTTGTCATGAATGCATATCGGTTGTATATGCATGTTAGTGTGTATATGTTGTTATGCATGGATTGCCATGGTTATAGTTATGCATGTATAGTAGGTAAAACATGCATTTTGAGGTGATTATATGTAGTTTGTGTCATCATTTGTTGTCAATTTGTATTAGGCTAATGTTTGGGCTAAGATAGAGGAAGAGATGTACACCATCAAAGTGAAGTTACAACACTAGACATTGGGGTAAGAGAAGATTGTCATATAGGTTTGTATGTTTGGCACACAGGTATGTTGTTAATGGTTGTTTGTTACAGATCCATTTGGGCACATCAACCCCAACTTAGATATCAGTAATAGTAGGGCCCATCAAACCCTAATTCAGTTGTTACATGCACTAAAGAACTCAACCATCAGAATGCCTAGATTCCTAAGGAGTTTCATGATTGAAATCATCCAAAAACTGTCTCTAAGAAGATCAGTGCAAGAAGGCCATCATTAGGGTGTGTTGCAGTGTAGTCCATACACTAATAGGGTGTTATGTAGCGCACTTGAGCCCTCTTTGTCCTGTGCTCGACGAATTTGACTGAAATTGCATTAGGTTTTGGGAATATTCTTATCCATTGGATGCATCTAGAAGTTTTCCAAGTTTATCTACTCCTTTGAGCTTGAATTTGGATGAGGTAGGGTGTTAAGGAACATCAATCACTTTATCCCTTCCTCCATGGAACTAAATCCTATGTTTGGGAGGGCATTCATTATCACCATTTATGGCATAGCTTCCTTCATTCACCTATAAAAAGACCACTCATCTAAGTAATGATGGGCTGGAAATAATTGAATTATAGGGAGATGCTATTAGTATGAGACTTGAGTTATTTCAAGTATTGTAATGATGTCAAAATGTCTTACTTGTTATGAGGAGAGGATGGGATTGAACTAGAGGAGTGATGTTGAACCAAGCAAATTAGGTTGTAACTCTTCCTTTTACTAATAAAGTGTTCAAAGATTTTTCCATATGCTTGTGTTATTCATTGATGCTTTCATATGTGTATCATGTACTTGATTCCATGCTATGTTTAATCAATAGATCATTATCATATTCTTTGATCATTTTACTGTCTTTTGTCTGTGTGCAGGTACTCTTCAAGCGGATTAAGTATGGAGAGGAGCGACAAAATTTGTCAAGGGAGATAAGGAATAAGTGAAAGCTATAGGTAGGCTTATTTATCTCTTATTTAATCTATTGATCATAGAAAAAGTAGAGAATGCTTTGCACTGTTGTTCTAGACTTAGCTACTAGTCTAGGGGTCTAAGCATTTATCCGTAGACACTAAAACTTCCCAAAACAAATTGGCGACTCCACTAGGGATCGATCATACATCTTAGTAGCTTATTAGCCTCTTAAGACATTTCTACATACTGTACTTGTGTTCGTTGACTGAATTTAAATATGATTTCATAGAAAATTGAGCCAAAAATTATGCCAAATTGCCTTCAAAATGGCTCACTGTCACTAGCACAGCCTAGTGAAGGACACAATGCACTGCAATTCACTTTCTGCATAGAGCCAATGCACTTCAACATACTGTCTCTCATTGTTGCCTGTGTTGATCCCTTGAGGGTCAATTTCCCATCTAGGAGCTTAAGTTTTTTGCCAATTTTCTCCTGTTTGAATGATTTGCTGAATGTCAATGAGATCTTACCTCTGAAAATAGTTTTCTCATCTCCTTACATGGCCCTACTTAGACTAGGACTGTTAAATGTTTCTTATGTATTTTATTTGTTATTTTCAATCCATAGCTAAAATTTAGTGTTTTGGTTGATTGATTTTTAGTGAAAGACAGTGTCGTAAAATCATCTTTTCCTTCAAAAATTGAATTGTTATCAAGTCTTCATTCATGAAAGATCGACTGATTGATGCATGCATATGATTAGTATTTTTGTTGAAAGTGTTGTAATTCCTCATTTCTTTGAAAATGAATGTGTCGTAAAGTATTCCTTTCCTTGAAAAGAAATTGTCACAAAATCGCCATTTTTATGAAAAGAGTTTATTGATCGATTATGCATTAGTTTTCATTTTTGTTCATTCACATTAAGGGAAATTGAAAATAAATACATGCATGTTGCATTGAAAAAGTTTGTTTGTGCTGATAGGAATAGTGTAGGGAATTTCTATTTAGATTGTTCTCTTTTCTCTTTGATCAAAAGAAATCTGATTGCTCTATCCCATGTAGCTAGGATTTTCATCGTTAAATTGAATGGAAAGAATGGTTATCATGATAGTTGAACTCCTAGGAATTTCAGAATACATCATGTGGTGCACTTGAAAGGAAAATTCCTAAGCAAGATGAAATTAAAATAAACATCAATTTACCTAATGGAGCATTGTCATTAACGAGAACATTTAGTGGTTCTAGGCTACAGATGTGTTCCAGCGTTGTAAAACAAAGCAACAGTTGCTAACTTGTCTACAATACATCTCGAGTGTGATACCTCATTACATGTACATGAGTATATTGTAGCTTTTCCATGTACCTTCAGGTATAAAGCATGGTATTACAGTACGTAAAGTATATGGGAATGCTCTCACTATGCGGTTTTGCATTACTCAATGTATCTTCTCGTATATATGGGAGGAAAAATCTAGGTTGCTATCCATCCTTAAGTAACCGAGTTAGCCACCTTGTAAATTGTGATACATCGAACACATCATTCAAGGATTGCCTACCCATACTTCTTGATTTTCCAAGAGGTATTATACAGTTCACAGTTGCTTAGTAAACCTTTTTCCTAGTATACTCCTTTTTCTTTATTTCTTTTTTGTTAATAAAATTAATCAAAAATCATGGAGGAATATCAACCCATACCCCTTCATTCACGGAGAACATCAAGGAAACCACCTTTACCTCCCAAAGAGACACCAATTCGGGCAAAGTGGTCTCGCTTAACTGAGTCTAGTACATCAAGAACTCCTAGTTCTTCATCTAAGTTACCTGAATCATCTATTTTGGTAAGTACAGAGACTCCACTTACTCCAACTATTTCTATTACATCCATTCCTAAAGAGGAAGTTTCACAATTACGTGAGGGCATTAGCACTGATCCTACTGAAATAGTAACTGAAGTTGTTCAACCACAAGTTGATCCTCAACTTGAAATTGCTCAACAAGAAAGTACTTCTGAACTTGAATCAGTTCAACCAAAAGTTAATCCAAAATCTTTCCCAGTTCAAATAGAAGTTACATCTGAACTTAAAGTTGTTCAGGAACCTCTTACTGAAACTGTAGTTCATTTACCTAAACATTTGGACTTCGAATTTAACATTGAGAAGTTGTTACTTTACTAGAATATGATCAACTGGTTACACCTTAGACATCAATAACTATCAAAACTTCAACTTTATCAACACCATAAATCTTTTATGGACCTAGCGGTGAAGTTCTTCGACCAGGTTTAATTGCTATAGATGAGGAATTGGAAGAAGTTTCCACAACTAGAACCCCATTTCACTTTTGAGTTGGGATTTATCTTTACCCTAATACTCCTGATTTATTTTCTTCATTTGATCCTACTTATTTTCAAATACTTATCAAATCTTTACGAAAACTTTTCGGTCAGCTAACTATGGTTGAACGACCGTCACCATATCAGATTGTATAATTTGATGCAATTGTAGCTAAATCTTCTGTTGTAACCTCTTCGATGTTTTTTGCCACACCTAAGTCACA
The DNA here is from genome assembly GCA_000404065.3 of Pinus taeda. Lineage (NCBI taxonomy): Eukaryota > Viridiplantae > Streptophyta > Pinopsida > Pinales > Pinaceae > Pinus > Pinus taeda. The sequence goes on from APFE030785765.1 coordinate 28,593, forward strand.
CCTATATGGTGAATCGTCAGACCTGGTTAGTTACCAACCATTGTCTGGAACCCACTCAGGGGTTTCTTCTACACCATGGTGATCACCCCTGTCCTCAACCAGAATTTTACTTGGTTCTTATTTGATGGGAACTCAACAGTTTGATCCTACATATCAGTATCAAGCTGGGAAATCTAGTCAACAAAGACCTATGTATCCATTAAATACTAGATTTCCACCATATGGGGAGCAATATGTTTATTCACTGTATCCTCCTTATTCCAGGGGACTGCCATATGGTAATATTCCACAGTATTCAAGTCAATCTAGAATTAGAGTTTGTCAATGGCAACCAACAATGCTAGTTCAACCAAGGCTTGTATATCCAACACAACCAATGCAAACTATGTTAGTTATTCCTGCTACACCTGTTGTTACTATGGTACCATAGTTGCAAGTTCAAACTCTTGTATCTCAACATGTTCAAACTGATTCTTCTACCTTGCAATCACAAGTTTCAAGTCAAGAAGTTCAAGTTCCTCAAGTTGTTGTACAACAACCACTTATTTATGGACTTCAGCAATAACCTCATGTAAGTGTACCCTTATTTGGACTGACCCATGCTTACGCTGATATAGTTTATTCACAACGTGGCCAACCTTTCGTTGTTGGACAACAACAACCATTAAATCCACAACAGTTATACCACCAACAACAATAGTTGATTCAACAACTGTGGTAGCCTCAATTTCAACAACCCCAATTCCAACAATTCCAACCCTAGTTTGGACTAGTTTCATAGGCTCAACTTGGTTTTGGTCAATCTCAAGCTTACCAAGGTCCCGGTCAACAAAGGCTTTGTAGGTTATGCACAGCCACACATTCAACCTAGTTATCAACAACCACCTTATAGTAGTTTAGTTTAACAACCATACCAAGGTTACCAAATGCAGAAGCCGTATCTCGGTATGGAAAGACTTATTGCTCAAGAAATTCCATCATATCCAAGGTATACTCAACCTGACTTGAATCAATAGTTTCCATTTGTAGCAACTTTAGAATTACTAGATTTAAATTGGCTCACTAATGATCCAATCCTATATGCACCTTGGTAATCGATAATTCCACATATGTTACCATCTAACATTCCAAAATTTTACGGAAATCCTGGAGAATACCCATCAAATCATGTTATGACCTTTCATTTGTGGTGTTCATCAAAATCCCTAAATGACAATTCCATCAGACTTCATCTTTTCCAAAGAACACTTACTGGTCCAGCTACTAAATGGTACATTGAATTACCAAGAGCTTCTTTTGATAACTTCACCACTTTAGGCACTACTTTTTTGACCCACATCCAATAACCTATTAGATACGAGACTAGAACGGAACTCCTAACCAACTTTAAACAAACTATTGCTTCCCATATATAAGATCATATTCATGAGTGGTGGCGTTGTCATCGAATGGTTAAGGCATATGTTCCATATCAGTTTTTAGTTGAGTGGTTCATATAATCCTTGTTGCCATCAATCACCGAGGATATGGTAAAAGGTGGAGTTGTCACACAAGGGCAAGTGATTGCTCGTGCCCTACACTTGGATTTGATTGACACACAATCCAACACGCTTTATGATAAAATTCCCAATGCACCTCGATCAACTTTCACACTTCCACATCCTCCACAATTGAGTAAGGACTCTCATGCCAATGACAGTGTGATCAGTTCTTCAAGCACACAGTTAGCAGTAAGACCATCTAGTCAAACTCTTGTTGTTTCCAATCAAACTACCAATGCATTAGAAAATACTCTTGCCTTCGAGATTAATGACGTGTTATATGACAAAGGCAAAAATCCAAAGCAACCACTAGGAAAGAGAAAGGGGAAAAACAAAAAGAAAGAAGAAAATTCCCTTCCAAAGAAATCATTTGTTTCCTCTACTTCATCAAGGAGACCTCGTTATCCATGTCTGATATGTAGTGACAAGAATTATACAAGAGATTGTCCACATCGCACTGAGGTCTCTGAACTTTTAAAGGCTTCAAACACATTGGTAGTGTTGACTGATTCATTTCCAACCCCAGAGACACATTTGGTTGTGAAAAACCATGCTTCCACATCCCAAGTACTCATGTTATCCATCATAAAGCCACAAACTGAAGTTTTGGTAACAACAAGAAACAAATATTATGGAACTCCATCGTTGTCAAATAATTAGGCCACTAATCAACCTAATCCTTCGACCTCGACTTCACTTGAAGTTGCTCCACCCATTGTACCTTAATTGACGATAAAACCACCAACGAGAGTTGTGCACAAATTGACATTCAACCCTCGGGCTTGAGCAACTCAAAACTATAACATAGTAGATGATCTTGCTCAATCACCTTCAGCTATGTCAACACTCAAGGTGTTGCAAAACTGTCCCTCCCAGAATAGGCTTTATTGTTAGCAATAAGAGGAATAGATCCTACAGATTCAAATTTTGTGGTTTTTAACCATGTGGGATATTCACCACATTTACTAGCGCAATTATCTTTCCTAATTCAAGTAAAAGCTCTCAATAAGAATGTTCACCAAGCTATTATTGATGAGTGGCCATTTACTTTCATTATGTCCATGGGCTACTAGAAAACACTTGGTTCACCGCTATTATCACGATCAATAGCCACATTGAAAGCTTTTGATGGAAGAACATATACTCCATATGGAATTTTGAGAAACCTGCAGATTGAACATGGGGGAAAAATAGTTACAACATTTTACTGGGAAGGCCTTGGGTATATGCTATGGATGTTGTGGTTTCCATGTACCCTTTTACTATTGCATTCCTATTTAAGGGTGGAATCATAGTCATTGATTAGTAGCCTTCTTTTCCAATAGTTCACAAGCTACGAGAAGCATTATGTTAGTACACGAACCCCCACAGTCACTTCAAAGTGTTGGATTAGGTCTCTTTAAATATCCTTCCTTAATGGGTACTTTTACTCTCCAGTCACAATCTGATTTGGCGGAAGTGGAAAGAATAGACACTTGCAACATGATTTCCTCTACCTTACCTGATTTAAGGAGGATTTCCATCCAAGTTGAAGTTGATAGTAATATTGAGGTTTTGTCGTTAAGCCTCATTGAATCATCATAGTAATCAATGTTTTGAGTTTGTGTGAAAAACCCAAATCTGCACTCCACTTTTGTATGGGTAGATAGGTCGTTAGAATATGGTACCTCTTCAGATCCTTTTTCACGTATAAATTCTACGGATGAAGGAATCATCCAATCAATGATGATAGGATAAGAACCATGGGAATATTATCATCATCGTTCCCATATTCCAGATGACATCAAAGATAGTTTCAATGAACTAAACCACCCATCAATCGTTGATTTCTTGTCGAATTCCCTTAGGATAGATACTATAGATTATGAGTGTAATTTGTCAAACATAGAAGAAACAATTTCTATAAACATTTTGACCAAGCCTAACATTGTAGAGAACATTCATGTTGGAAAATCTTGTTTTCCATTGGAACTTGATAATTAGCGTGCTCTATTTCGTGAATTTAGAGAGATTTTTTCATGGTAATATGAGGAGATTCCAGGAACTGACTCAAGCATTATTGAACATGAAATTAAAATGTACCCTAATGTCAAACCAGTACGACAGTGGCTTCGACCTGTTCATCCTAAGAAATTCATTGCCATTAAAGCAAAGGTTGAAAAAATTTTGCATTCTGCCTTCATTTTCTCTATACCTCTTACTGACTGGGTATCTAACATTGTTCCAGTTATGAAAAACAAGGGACAATCCTAGTGAGGGTTGATTATAGGGATGTAAATCAATCATGTCCAAAAGACAATTATCCTACACTCTTTATCGACCAGATTATTGATGAATGTGCTGGATGTGAAATCTTCTCTTTCATGGATGGATTTTTTTGGCTACAATCAAATTAATATATGCCCACAGGACCAATGTAAAACAACTTTTATTTTTCCATGGGGCACATTGGCCTATTGAAAGTTACCTTTTGGTTTGAAGGATGCAGGGGCTACATTTCAGAGGGCAATGAATTATGCCTTCCATGACCTCAAACAAATTTTTCAACCTTATATTGATGATTTACCTGCTCATTCACAAAATTGATCTGATCACCCGTAACATTTGAGTGCAAT
>APFE030785774.1:0-13995 GCA_000404065.3 Pinus taeda
TCACACATAAGGCACACACATGAACACCATGATATAAGGTGGAAACCCAATGCGGGAGAAAACCACCTGCTGCAAGTCATCTCAATCTTCTTCTTAATAAGAAAATACTTTTACAATATTTGTATTGGTGCAGTCTTATACCAGTACGGGAGCTACAACCCCCTTTGCTCTTGTACTAGCCGATCCATTTACTATTACGCAGGCTGCTACCTGCTACAATTCTCCAAAGATTCCCCTTTTCTTTTGTACTAGCTTCAGTACTAGTACGTAGGCACCGGCCTACAATCTTATCTCCTCCAGGTACCACGTTTCATCAATTTTCATACTGGATACACTGAAGCACAACACATAATCTGAAAGGCCACGTTTCATCCAATTTTCATACTCGACCCATAAACATCAAATGATCATCAAGTACCAGTAAGTCACCCAGATAACTAGATCCACAATAGCAGTAAACTAAACCCAGAACACCTTATCAAAAAAATCAGTCAACAAAAGATCTTAAGACAGATACGTAATTTCCTTTTCTCTGGCCTGTAGCGTCTCCGCACTGCGCCTTCTGTGGCGCCTCTGTGGCGTCTCTGTACTGCGCCTTCTGTGGCGCCTTCGCACTGCGCCTTCTGTGGCACCTCCACAGTGTGCCTTCTGTGGCGTCTCCGCACTGCACCTTTTGTGGCGCCTCTGTGGCGTCTCCGCGCTGCGCCTTCTGTGGCGCCTCTGTGGCATCTCTGCACTGCGCCTTCTGTGGCGCCTTCGCACTGCACCTTCTGTGGCACCTCCGCACTGCGCCTTTTGTGGCATCTCCACACTGTGCCTTCTGTGGCGCCTCTGTGGCGTCTCCGCACTGCACCTTCTGTGGCACCTCTGTGGCGTCTCCGCACTGCGCCTTTTGTGGCGCCTCCGCACTTTTGCAGCTGCAGCGCTCGAGAGATAACCCTTCACAGATTCACTTTCCACTTCACTTTCATATAGATCGAGCTTTTGAAACAATAACCCAATATTTCAGATCTTAAGATATTCAACCCAAAAGCATACCCAAGCCAAATGATCTCCTTTGCTTTATATAGGCAAGCTCTTCCTCAAATCATGGACCAATACCACGGGCCAAAACCATAGGATCAAAAACTGTGGGACTAATACCATGAACCAACCATAAAAGTGAGTGAACGTTTCTCCACATGAAACAAAATTTTCTCTGCATAAAATACCGTGAACTTTTCTCTACATGAAATAAACTTTTCTTTGCATAAAATTCCGTGAACTTTTCTCTACATGAAGTAAACTTTTCTCTGCATAAAATTCCGTGAACTTCAAAATAACTTTGCTGCACTATAATTTATCGTCTGAGTGATTTGCCATCAAGGACAACACTTGTCTCATAATGCCAACAATCTCCCCCTTTGGACTTGATGGCAAAGTTTATTTGTGAACTGTCATCTGATACCTTTTTGCTGTCCAGTAACCCATGCACTCTGTCACATCTGATATTTGTAGATTCATCTGAATGTATACAAGTGAGATGATCTTCTATGAGAGGGTTTCCATCAAGTACAACACATGCATCATAATGCCAACACTCAATGTGACTGAAAAACGACTAAAAATATGATCAATATGGTCATGAGTGTGCCCAACAAGAAGGAAACCAACCTTTACCTTTTGAAAAATTCTCAATTCAACAAGCATGTTTAGATATCCAGAAACAACCTGATTTTTGTTTTCACGGCAAGTGTTGTGACCCAATTGTAGAAACAAAACTTCAAGAAGATTACCAGACCAATGAGAAATCACATAATGAATTATGGTTATGGTAATATTTGCATCGTTATGAATATTTGGAGCTGTGAAGTACACCCTTGGCAAAAATTTCCCATTGAAGACCATACAACTGACCAAGTGAAACTGAATAAAATTTTCCTCTTGTAAATTTTTGGGCGTGCGAACAAAATGTGGTCAAAGTGTTTTCTTCTGGTCCATACCATCAATTATCAAACCCACACTCGCCCTCTCACACCCACCATACCATGGTAAAGGTGGCCACACTGAACTTGAGATGCCTCTTCCTCCAATTTAAAATCAAATTGGCCTTGTAATTAGATTCTGCCCACAATTAGATCATTTACCTCACGATTAGATTCATGCATTACTGCAAATTTTCATCGAACGGGACAATTTCGTGGCTCCATATTGTCTGATGAGCTAACGTCGACATAAATATGTCGCAAGACAGCCACATGGCTCAGCTGCCCTGAAAATGAGCGAGAAGGAAGGTCAGCTTATTGTGGGCTCTGACAACCCACTTATGGACATAGATTTTGATCTGCCAACCAGTACAAACACTCTCTACGACAAAAAACTATTAATTACAAGTTTGCTTATGAATATATATTTTGATCTATATGCACTGTTCGATATACAGGTATTAGTATCTAAGGAGGAAGAGGAACTCCTGTTCTGGTATTTCTCTGCTTAATATCGTAGTGGATGAATAATAAGCATTGTTTGGGGCAATTCATTGCAGATGAGGTGATTCTGAGTATCGCCGGGTGGCAATGCGATTCTCAGAACCACCCCGCCACTCGACGATTCTCAGAATTGCTCCATGCGCACATGATGTAGCAACTTTTTCTCTGAAAGGGAACTTTGCTATTCTTAGAATTCCCCATTCTATATTAAATGTACATACAATTTCTTTCAGTAATTGTTGGATTATGATGAGACAAACACAAATATTTTAATTCAGGTGAAATGATTCAAAATTTGAACATTTCAATCTTGAAATTTCATGTTTAATGACTCGTTATTTGCACAATTACTTCACTCCAAAAGATCTCACTATCTCTACAAACATTTCATTGTGATTTATGTGTGTAGAAGTAGCTTTAGGCTACAGGTGGAGCTTAAAAATCTAGAAAATTACCGACATTCTGAAAACTAATTGGGGGTTTTTGAATGTGTAACAGGCAGTGTAACATCCATGGACGATTTCCTCGAGAAGTTTTTTTCCACATGTCCACTGATGAAAGCAACATCACCTACGTGAAACAGACTACTGCAAATCATAGTTACCAAGTTCGAATTTGAATTCGGATTCGATACGATAAAAATTCGAATGAAAATTTTCTAATTCGGAAAAAATTTGATGGTATACATCATAAAATTTTGAATATATATACTTTATTTTTTCTAATAATAAGATATTTCCACTATTTTTTTCTAATTCATCTTAGATTTTAAATAGTTTTAAATAATTCTAGATTATCTAACCACCTTTAAGATACAATTAAAAATAAAATACCCATACTTCCTCTTCCTAATAAGAACTTAAATCCAAAAAGTCTAATAGATAAATACATATTTAGAAAATCATTATTCTAAACTTATTTATTTAAAATCTTTCAAAATATAAATATATTTAGAAAATAAATAGTAACCAAGTTTAAGTTTTTTTTCTTATTTTTCCAACACTACAAAACAGATTGAAATTGAAAAGAAAAACTTTTCTAATTTACACATTTTTTTCCATTTCCTTCTTTTTTAAATAAACACAGTATGTATTCAAACTTTAGACCTTAACATTATATGTATATGTCCAAAAATCTTGAGCAAAGCCATCCTAATGTCTAGAAACTAACACTAACTCCTGACTCCTGAAAAATCACTAACGTTTTGGAAGCCAGTTCTCCTCACAATGAAGTATTGCTTTCTTTTGAGAAGGCTCAAATGAACTGCAAACGAACTAACTCAAATTTCCTCGAATAATTTGCTCTCCAAATCTAATTGACGAATTTCCGAATTTTTTTCCCCAATTCGAACATATTTGGTAACTATGGTATACATTATATATTCTCATATTTAGTGCAACTTCACGTTTTTGGAGTTGTTTTGTTGACATTATACCTTTGATATATATGTTACAGTGGTATATACATTACAATGCGTAGATAGGGTCCTCTGTGGAAACAACTTTCAAGAATGCTTTTGAATTTGTGCGAAAATCAAAACATACTATGGACAATACAATTGTGGAAACAACATTTATATTTATTCGTGTTATATAAAGTGGCAGTGATGATATATGGACGACATTGATATTATTTTATTTCTTACACTCTGCGCATTTCTCTATTGTAACATTTCAAATACACCGCACCATTTTTCATTCATCGCATGAGGGTGTTGGCGCTCATTTCCACATTCAATTCCAACCACTGAACGGGAAACACAATCATCAACGTTGTTTATTCTCTCCGTGGATTTGGAGGCTTGAAGAAATAGGAAAAATGATGAGGCTTGAAGAAATAGGAAAAATGATGGTTAGTATCAATTGCACATGTCGTGATGCCAAAATTTCCAAAGACTATGGATATTTTTCTCAAACATCCTCAAACGGAGAATACAATCCTTACGTTAATTTTTTCGCGTCCTAGGAATTTCTTTCGCCCCGATTCAGTGCTAAAATGGTCCTTACACGGTCATTTATTGCAATTCTACCAACAAACAAAGCCATCTGAGCTCATTCACCCATATGATCCATAGCATCATATTTAAATAATCTTTCAATTGTATCAAAGTATGCAAGGGATTCAGCTGGTACAACGATAATGCATTTGAATATAACGCTAATAGTATCATCGTTATATTGTTCAAAAGAATGACAATTTTCCTTTCGAATTATGGTCATAAAAGCAGTGTTATATATCCATTGGGCATGACATCTTTGTTGTTGCCTTTAACTTTCCCAATTTTCTTTTACATTGGCGAGAAAAAAGAGTTTGGGGCATCATGGAGGCAACAAAACTCTCCAATCCTTTCGATACTTGTCATGTTTATATGCAGTGTTGTGGTTGATAGTGCAAATACGACAACCAGCTTCCGTGGTCCACCGCCTTGCGTAACATAGAATTATTCATTAAACAACAGACAGATGTCGTTATTTGTTACCTGTCAAATCAGGGCAACTTTATTTACTCAAACTCTTACAGTGTCAAACATACTGCCATGTGAAGACTGACAATTCATGTTTGGAGGATCTATACCATGAGAATCATGTAAAACAATATTTATAGTCATTGGCCGTGGTTCATTCGGAGCTGTTGATTATCCGCAAAATTTTTGGACAGTTTGAGTTTTGATGTTGTTTAAAATATTAAAATTTTATTTTAAGGAATAAATGGATAAGTGTGTTAAATTTTGAAAGACGTTTGGATGGAGTAGAGTTAGCATATTAAAAAGTATTATTTTAATAAATATCTATTAAATTTGGAGTAAATTTAACTAAAAAAATATGATGAAAAACTTCTTACATGTAGATGGTTAAATTCCTATTCATTTAAATATAAATAAATAGTATATGAAAACACAATAACAACCCTAGGGCAATTATGAGAATCACCCCGCGACCGGTCCCACCACCTTGCGTAACATAGAATTATTCATTAAACAACAGACCAATGTCGTTATTTGTCACCTGTCAAATCGGGCCAACTTTCTTTCTTACAGTGCCAAACATACCGCCATGTGAAGACTGACAATTCATGTTTGGAGGATCTATACCACGAGAATCATGTAAAACAATGTTTATAGTCATTGGTCGTGGTTCATTCGGAGTTGTTGATTATCTGCAACTGCAAAATTGGATTCGGCCTTACTTTCCTCTTCTTCCTCCTCAAAATCTATGAGTGTTCCCAAAAACTGTGGCTTCTACAGATGCGTTGAGAGCTTCAATAGCCGAATCTGGCCATTACAGAAAAGCTCATCGGCCGAAGACATGGTGGGCTCAGTCGACATGGAATCAGCCACATCGAGCTTTGAAAATCGCGCACTGAACTTGAAATTCGAGCCAGTCGAAACAGAGGCCTCGTCATCTTCCACCTTGGAGATCCCATCAGCGGTGGTGTTGGCCAAAAAATTGTGCTCGGCACGTTATGAAACCAGAGGATGCATAGGACTGGTGGGTGCACTGAAGAAAAAACCAGCTCCAGGTCTTCCAGGGCTGGAAGGAGTGCTCACATAAGGGGTAGAACAAGCACTATCATAGTCATAATAAAACTTCCCCTTCCCCTCCATATTGCTGCAGCTGCTGCTACTGCTTGTGTTGTTCACCATCCCTGTCAGGAATTTCTGGTCATTCCAAACAAAATATAGTGGAAAAATCCTCTGTTACCACTGTTGGGAATTTTATGATAAAATTCCGAAACAAAAAAAAAAAAAAAAAAAAAATAATAAATAATAATAATATAATATATAATATATATATATATATGAACAGAGAGTAATACTCTGTTTTGGGAATTTCTAATAATTCTAGAACAAAAGAACAGAGCAGAAAGTGATACTCTGTTTTGGCATAGGATAAAAAAAACTTGAACAGAATAATGCTCTGTTTTAATACAGCGAAAAAAAAAAAAAATCGCTTTGCTGAAACTCGTGTTTCAGCAACTCAGTTTCGTCAGTTGCTGATCGTGATGTTTCAACAATGGTGTTTTGACATCAAGACTATTTTTGACTTACGGTGTTTCAGCAACACTCTGTTTTGACGTCAAGACTATTTTCGGCTTACGGTGTTTCAGCAACACAAAAAAAACTTCTATTTATAAACCAATAAACTAACCGTTAAAAAAAACATCTTCCTCACATAGAGGGATTTTCATAAGAGAATATGCTGAAGAGTATCTTCCTCTTGACAGAGGGATTACAACAGGAACGCTTCAGTTCCTCAAACCAATTTTTTCACTATCTCAGAAAATTACAATTTCAGCACTGTTGTGCGATACAAAAAAAACTCTCTTGTATTTCTACATTGCTGTGTGTTACAAAAAACTCTCAATCTATTTCTATATTTTCTACACTACTATGTCTGTGTTTTATAGTGCGAGAAAGGGTCTAACTTATCCATCAACCACTTCAACTCTCTGACAGAGTCTCCACTGCAATCTGATGCTCATGAACGAAATCTGATCTTTCTAACATTCGGTTGTGCTTCTTGAGTCGGTTGTGTGGAAACCCATAACTGATAAATGCTACGGCCGGCTCGAGGCTGGTTCTTTTCACTTTTGGCCATTCTGCTCTTTAATGCGGTTGTTTAGAAGTAATGGCTCAGCGGTGGATCTGATCTTCCTCCTTCGGGAACACAAAAATAATTAAAGAGTGAAAAGATGGTAATGGTGGTGGGTTAAAAAAACGGGAATAAATGTGGGGGGTCAGATGTGGAAAAATAAGTAAAGTAGCTGCCACTGTTCAACTGTTCACTCCAGTTGAAATTATAATTTCAACACTCCCCTTTAATTTCAACTATTGGGTTATCAGTCATACCCAGACGTTTCCTTAAAAACTCAAAACTTTTCTAGTCCAATGGCTTTGTCAGAATATCCGCAACCTGTTCCTGAGTCCTGCAATGTTGTAAAACGATTTCTCCATTGTTCACCAATTCTTTGATGTAGTGAAACTTTGTGTCTATGTGTTTCATTCTCTTGTGGAATACAAAATTCTTGGATAATGAAATAGCTGAGCTATTGTCACAAAAAATAACTGTTGTTGTTGCCTATTCTTGGCATAGAATTCTTAACATTCTCCTCATCCAAACCGCTTGACACTTTGCTGCTGTAGCTGGCATGTACTCTGTTTTTGCTGTAGACAATTCCACAATTGGTTGTTTCTTGGAAGCCTATGAAATGGATCCTGAACCTATGTGAAAAACATAACCGGATGTGCTTTTATGGTCATCTACACTTCCAACCCAATCACTATCTGTGTATCCAACTAAATCTGAACATTCTGAAATAGTATAAAATATGCCATACCTTTTTGTACCTTTAACATACCTCAGAATTCTCTTTGTTGCTTGCCCATGTGTTTCTTTTGGCTTCTCAATGAATCTGGAAATTAAACTAACAACATGCATTATGTCCAGCCTAGTTGCAGTTAAATACATAAGGCTGCCAACTATGCTCTTGTACATGCTAGGGTCAAAATCCTTGTTGTTTTCCTCTTTGCTGAGTTTTAATCCCATCACTGTGGGAGTGATTGTTGCCTTACTGTCCTGCATGTTAAATCTGCTCAACACTTCATTTACATATTTTTCTTGCGAAATAAAAATTCCATTTTTATTTTCATCTACTTCTATTCCTAAGAAGAATCTCAGCAAACCCATGTCAGTCATCTCAAATTCTTCTTTCATGACTGATTTGAAATTTTCAATGAGGTAGTCATCATTACTTGTAAAAATCACATCATCAACATATAACACAACAATTAAAATTTTACCGTCTTTTTCTTTGATGTAAATGGTGGGTTCTCCCTCACACTTCTCAAATCCGTTTTCCAATAGATAGGAATCTATCCTACTGTACCATGCTCTTGGCGCTTGCTTCAGCCCATAAAGAGCTTTCTTCAATCTGCAAACTTTGTGTTCTTGGCCTTTATTCTCATAGCCTAGAGGTTGCTCAATGTAAACCTCTTCCATTAACCCTCCATTCAAGAATCTTGACTTCACGTCCATTTGGTAAACTTTCCATTTGTTTTGTGTTGCTATGGATAGCACCTCTCTCACGGTTTCCATTCTTGCAACTGGTGCAAAAGTCTCCTCATAATCTCTCCCATACTGCTGCTTGTATCCCTTGACAACAAGTCTTGCCTTGTGCCTTTCTATCTTGCCTTCAACATTACTCTTCGTCTTGTAGACCCTTTTAACTCCAATGACTTCTTTACCTTTTGGTAGTTCAACTAAATCCCATGTCTTGTTTCTTTCTATGGCATTCATCTCCTCATCCATAGCTTCTATCCATTTCTTATCATTAATTGCATCTTCGAAATGAACAGGGTCATCAACATGACATTACAAAGCAAACAAAGAATTCATTCCTTCATCATAAATGTCACTTAAATTTCTGAATTTCTTACCTCTTTCATTTGGTGTGCAAGTGCTTGTAGATGCACTTGAATTTCCTCCTTGTGGCGTGCTTGGAGAACCACTCTCATTTCTTCTTAAGGGTGTCTCTCGTTGTTCTGGTGCTGGTGCTGCTGTTTGGGGATGTGTTTCAACCAACTCCTCATCAACATCATCATGAGACAAACAGTTTTTAACATTAATTGTTTTCTCTATGCTTCCATCCCAAGCTTCCTCCTCAATAAATTGAACATCTCTGCTCACAAAAAACTTCTTGGTGGATGGGATATACAACCTGTAAGCTTTGGATTCCTCACTATATCCAATGAAAATACATTTCTCCCCTTTACTGTCCAATTTCTTCCTTAGCTAATCTGAAATGTGTGCATAAGCCACACAACCAAAAACTTTCATGTGGGTGACTCCTTGCTTTCTCCCACTCCATGCTTCCTCTGGCACTTTGTTCATCATTGCTTTTGTAGGACACCTATTCAAAATATATACTACACAATGTACAACTTCAGCCCAATAATCATTTGGCAAATGCTTTGCCTTCAACATGCTCCTCGCCATATCCATGATTGTTCTGTTTTTCCTTTCAGCAACTCCATTTTGTTGCGGGGTGTACCTTGCTGTAAATTGCTTATGAATTCCATTTTCTCTGCAAAAACATAAAAATTCTTTGGAGATATACTCACCTCCTCTGTCAATTCTCAAAACCTTGATACGCAACCCAATTTGATTTTCTACAAGTGCTTTGAAATTTTGAAAATTTTCGAACACTTCACTCTTATTCTTCAGGAAATAGACCCAAGTATTTCTGGTAAAGTCATCAATAAATGTTAGAAAATATTGGTTGCCTACAAGTGATGGAGCTTGCATCGGTCCACATAAATCTGAGTGGACAATTTCTAAGGGTGCCTTTGCCCTTATGCTTTTCCAGATTGGAAAAATTTCTCTGTGTTGTTTCTCCAATATACAACCTTCACAAAGGCTGTCTAGATTTTCTATCAATGGTAATCCTCTTACCATTCCTTTTCTACTCAACAAATTAAGACCTCCAAAGTTGAGATGTCCAAATCTCAAATGCCACAACCAATTTTCATCCTTTGGTACGCTTTGAAGAGCCTTTTGTGTCACTGCTGCAATTTCTTCTTTATTTTTCAAATCTGCCTTTATTCTAAGAGGGAACATTATGTTCCTCATCATCTTCACTTCAGTAATACAACGTTTGCTGGGTGATCTATCCATGATGGTGCATACATCATTCTCAAAGAAAACATTGTAACTCTTTTGAACAAACTGTCCAATACTCAAGAGGTTACACTTCATTCCGGGAACATAATAAACATCTGCTATGGTTTTCTTTTCACCTTTCTTTGTAAATATTTTAACTTCTCATTTTCCCATAACAGAAATTTTACTATCACTCCCAAGTGTGACTTGTGACTGCACACTCTGATCTAAAGCAGAAAACAGAGCTATGTTTCCTGTCATATGGTTGCTGCAACTAGAATCTAGAAACCATATATTTTCATTGTTTGTTTCAGCCATATTACAAACTAAAAACACATTATCTTGATTGATATTTTCTCTAGTGATATTTGCAGTAGATCTGTTACTCATATCATGCTGCTTCTTCCTACATTCATTTGCATAGTGCCCATATTTTTTACAGTAATAACATTGGACATTGGATTTTTCATACCTTTGTCCTTGAGCATGATGTTGTCCACTTTGTTGGCTGCTGCCATGGCCTTGGTTCTGATTTGGATTGTTGCTTCTTCCTTGAACGTTTGCTGAACTGTTTCTTCCACCTCTGTATTGGCTTCTGCTTCTTCCTTTCTTGTTTCCTCTGCCAGGGTCTTGAAGGCTTGCTCTAGAGATGAGTTTTCATTTCTACTCAACCTCTGCTCATGTGTTATCAGTGATGCATGAAGTTCATCAACTGAAAAATTTGAGAGATTCTTTGTCTCTTCTATGGTGGTGACAATCACATCAAACTTTGAGGGTAGGCACCTCAATAGTTTTTCCACAATACTCCTTTCTTAGCGAGTTTCTCCATGAGACCTTATCTGTGTGACCAAACCAATTGCTTGTGTGAAGAATGAGTCAATATTGTCTAACTCCTTCATGCACAGGTTCTCAAAATATTTCCTCAGGAACTGTAGTTTTGCTGTCTTCACTCTCTCCATGCCTTGATAGGTTATCTTGAGAGTTTTCCATGCTTTTTTGGATGTCTTGGCTGCTGCTATCCTTGGAAACACACTCTCATGCACTGCTTGATATAAAAATAAAAGGGCCTTTCAATCCTTCTTCTTATTGCTCTTCAACAACTCTTTCTCTGCCTGAGTTAATCCATTAAACTCATCTTCATTTGCTGGCTCTTCAAATCCATATTCAACAATTTCCCATAAATCTTGTGAGAAAAACGGGGCTTTCATGGTTATTTCCTAGTAGTCATAGTTTTTCCCATTGAATTGTGGGATTTGGGTATTAAACATACCCACGCTGGTGTTGGTGTTGGCCATACTTGCAATACTTGACTGTGTATTAAAAATCACTTAATTGTCTTCAACAGCTACACAAAAAACTAATCTAAAAAATACCTTGACAGTGTTTTTACTCTGCTGGATAATTTGCTATAGCAAGTAACCTTCTTTCAGCTTCTTTGACGTCTTCAAAGAGCCTGGTCAAGCTATGATACCATGTCGGGAATTTATGGTCATTTCAAACAAAATACAGTGGAAAAATCCTCTGTTACCACTGTTGGGAATTTTCTGATAAATTTTGAAACAAACAAAAAAAATATGAACAGAGAGTAATACTCTGTTTTGGAAATTTCTGATAATTCCATAACAAAATGACAGAGCAGAAAGTGATACTCTATTTTGGCACAGGATCAAAAAAAACTTGAACAGAATAATGCTCTGTTTTAATACAGCGAAAATAGAAAAAAAAATCGCTTTGCTGAAACTGGTGTTTTAGCAACGTAGTTTCGTCAGTTGATGATTGTGGTGTTTCAGCAACGGTGTTTTGACGTCAAGACTATTTTTGACTTACGGTGTTTCAGCAACACTGTTTTGACGTCAAGACTATTTTCGGCTTACGGTGTTTCAGCAACACAAAAAAAACTTCTATTTATAAACAATAAATTAACTGTTAAAAAAAAAACGTCTTCCTTACATAGAGGGATTTTCACAAGAGAATATGTTGAAGAGCATCTTCCTCTTGACAGAGGGATTACAACAGGAATGCTTCAATTCCTCAAACCAATTTTTTCACTATCTCAGAAAATTACAATTTCAGCACTGCTGTGCGATAAAAAAAAAACTCTCTTGTATTTCTACACTGTTGTGTGTTACAAAAAACTCTCAATCTATTTCTATATTTTCTACACTGCTATGTCTGCGTTTTATAGTGCGGGAAAGGGTCTAACTTATCCATCAACCGCTTCAACTCTCTGACAGAGTCTCTGCTGCAATCTGCTGCTCATAATGAATGAAATCTGATCTTTCTGACATTCTATTGTGCTTCTTGAGTCGGTTGTGTGGAAACCATAACTGATAAATGCTGCGGCTGGCTGGAGGCCAGTTCTTTTCACTTTCAGCCATTCTGCTCTTTAATGCGGTTGTTTAGAAGTAATGGCTCAGTGGTGGATCTGATCTACCTCTTTCGGGAACACAAAATAATTAAAGAGTGAAAAGATGGTAATGGTGGTGGGTTAAAAAAACGGGAATAAATGTGAGGCGTCGGATGTGGAAAAATAAGTAAAGTAGCTTCTGTTGTTCAACTGTTCACTGCAGTTGAAATTATAATTTCAAAATGCTAAAATGACCCTTAACGTCTCCATTGCTTGTTCCCAACTGCTTGAAACAAAAGAACATAAACCAGCTACCAAAGACTTGTGCACAAAGGCATAGCTAAAATATATAAAATACGACAATCACATTATATTACAAGAATCAAGATGGGGATTTAACAAGAAGCACAATTTGTCGAATCTAAAGGAGGATCAGAATGCAAAATCAACCGAGCACTAATAGTTGTCGAAGTCGCTTATAGATACAGAACATGCAAGCAATAAGGTATGGGAGAAAGGAGGGTTAGGGGTTTATTTAGGCATTGTGTCTGTTGATTCTTCGAAACCCAAAAATCCCAAATCTAGTGTGACTCGGTCTATCAACCCCACTGCCAGGAAAGGGAAGAGGGAGGAATGGGCTATATAGAGCAGCAACCTACCATTCACATCATATTTTTCCTGTGCTGCCGCTGGCCGGCTGTCGTAAGTGAACAAATCTTTCGACGCCACCCTGCCGTGCCCTACCTGTTGATGCCTCGAAAATCGCTGCAACAACATTGGGGATAACCACCCGGTCCGGACCTTGAAAGCAGCTCCTTTTCCGTTTGGTGTGGTGGCTCCAACTGGTTAAACTAGGTCCAGTTACCTTCTCCCTATTTCTATTGGTTTATGATGTATCTTTACCTACCAATAAACAGGGATATCAGATCACTTCTCCTTGCTGATCAGGCAAGAGGATGACCCTTAAGCTGATTTGGGTTCAGCCAAGCCACAACTAAAGTTTTGCCTCTTTGAGGAGAGGACTTAACAGAATGTAGAATTTACTCTAAATGCAATCTTATTCTATGATGCAAGCAAAAGAAACTAATCTAAATCCTATCTTAATTAGGCAGATATAGATCTAACCTAACTAAGAGCAAAATAATCAAAATATTAGGATTTAAATATGTCTTATTTATAATGAATATCAAGTTAATGAAGTAGTTCAATTAACTGATATTATGGTTACCAAAACACATTCTATTGAGACCTTAAAACTTGAAATAATAGACCAATAACATTCTAGGAAGTAGTTCACAAAAATGACATTGATTATCAAATCAATAAATCCAATAATTGAATAATGATATGTGGAAATAGTTCACAACACATTACCATTCAATAAATCGGTTTCATAAGACAGATTTGAGAGTAAGTAGTTACTCAAAAATGAGAAATTAATCCATAAAAAACAGAGATACATAATAATAAGATTGAGACAAATTACCCATATTGACAATAGTGCACAAACATGAATAAAATG